>JAUIMM010003497.1:0-173370 GCA_031769625.1 Taudactylus pleione
ACCACTATACACCAAATTCTTTACTATGTGCCACCATACACCATATTCTAAACTTGTACCTCTATACACTATATTCTATACTATGTACCACTATTCAGCTCTACACCACATTCTATACTATGTAGCACTATACAGCTATACACCACATTCTATACTATGTACCACTATACACCATATTCTATACTATGTACCACTATACACCACATTCTATACTATTTACCATTATACAGCTTTATACCACATTCTAAAATATGTACCACTATACACCACATTCTATACTATATACCACTATACAACTCTACACAACATTCTATACTATGTTCCTCTATACGCCAACCAAATTCTATACTTTGTACCACTATAAACCACATTCTATACTATGTACCACTATACACCATATTCAATACTGTGTACCTCTATACACCATATTCTATACTATGTACCACTATACACCACATTCTATATTATGTACCACTATAGAGCTCTACACCACATTCTATACTATGTACCACTATACACCATATTCTATACTATGTACCCACTATACAGCTCAACACCACATTCTATACTATGTACCACTATACACCATATTCAAGACTATGTACCCCTATACACCGTATTCTATACTATGTACCTCTATACACCATATTCTATACTATGTACCTCAATACACCATATGCTATACTATGTACCACTCACTATACACCACATTCTTTACTATGTACAGCCATACACCATATTCAATACTTTGTACCTCTATACACTATATTCTATACTATGTACCACTATACAGCTCTAAACCACATTCTATACTATGTACCACTATACACCATATTCTAAACTATGTACCTCTATACACCATATTCTATACTATGTACCACTATTCAGCACTACACCACATTCTATACTATGTAGCACTATACAGCTCTACACACACATTCTATACTATGTACCACTATACACCATATTCTATACTATGTACCACTATACACCATATTACATACATAATACTTCACAGCACTACACCACATTCTATACTATGTACAAACTATACAGCTCTACACCATATTCTTTTCTATGTACCACTATACACCACATTCTATACTATGTACCACTATTCAGCTCTACACCATATTCTATACTATGTACCATTATACACAATTTTCTATACTAGGTACCACTATACACCATATTCTATACTATGTACCACTATTCAGCTCTTCACCACATTCTATACTATGTAGAACTATACAACTCTACACCACATTCTATACTATGTACCAGTATACACCATATTCTACACTATGTACCACTATACACCATATTATATACTATGTACCACTATAAAACCAGATTCTATACTATGTACCATTATACAGCATTATACCACATTCTATAATATGTACCACTATACACCACATTCTATACTATATACCACTATACAGCTCTACACGACATTTCTATACTATGTTCCTCTATACGCCATATTCTATATTATGCACCACTATACAGCACTACACCAAATTCTATACTATGTACCACTACTAAAACCACATTCTATACTATGTACCACTATACACCATATTCTATACTGTGAACCTCTATACACCATATTCTCTACTTTGTACCACTGTACACCATATTCTATACTATGTACCAGAATACACCATATCTATACTATGTACCACTATACACCATATTCTATACTATGTACCACTATACACTATATTCTATACTATGTACCACTATACACCATATTCTATACCTATGTACAATCTATACCACTATACACCTATTCTATAGTATGTACCACTATACAGCTCTACACAACATTCAATACTATGTACCACTATACACCATATTCTATACTATGTTCCACTATCCAGCTGTACACCACATTCTATACTATGTACCACTATACAGCTCTACACCATATTCTATACTATGTTCCACTATACACCATATTCTATACTATGTACCACTATACACCACATTCTTTACTATGTGCCACCATACACCATACTCTAAACTTTGTACCTCTATACACTATATTCTATACTATGTACCACTATTCAGCTCTACACCACATTCTATACTATGTAGCACTATACAGCTATACACCACATTCTATACTATGTACCACTATACACCATATTCTATACTATGTACCACTATACACCATATTCTATACTATGTACCACTATACACCACATTCTATACTATGTACCATTATACAGCTTTATACCACATTCTAAAATATGTACCACTATACACCACATTCTATACTATATACCACTATACAACTCTACACAACATTCTATACTATGTTCCTCTATACGCCATATTCTATATTATGTACCACTTTACAGCTGTACACCAAATTCTATACTTTGTACCACTATAAACCACATTCTATACTATGTACCACTATACACCATATTCAATACTGTGTACCTCTATACACCATATTCTATACTATGTACCACTATACACCACATTCTATATTATGTACCACTATAGAGCTCTACACCACATTCTATACTATGTACCACTATACACCATATTCTATACTATGTACCACTATACAGCTCATCACCACATTCTATACTATGTACCACTATACACCATATTCAAGACTATGTACCCCCTATACACCGTATTCTATACTATGTACCTCTATTACACCCATATTCTATACTATGTACCTCAATACACCATATTCTATACTATGTACCACTCACTATACACCACATTCTTTACTATGTACAGCCATACACCATATTCAATACTTTGTACCTCTATACATTATATTCTATACTATGTACCACTATACAGCTCTAAACCACATTCTATACTATGTACCACTATACACCATATTCTAAACTATGTACCTCTATACACCATATTCTATACTATGTACCACTATTCAGCTCTACACCACATTCTATACTATGTAGCACTATGCAGCTCTACACCACATTCTATACTATGTACCACTATACACCATATTCTATACTATGTACCACTATACACCATATTCTATACTATGTACCGACTATACACCACGTTCTATACAATGTACCATTATACAGCTTTATTCCACATTCTATAATATGTACCACTACACCACATTCTATACTATATACAACTATACAGCTCTACACGACACTCTATACTATGTTCTCCTCTATACGCCATATTCTATATTATGTACCACTATACAGTTCTACACCAAATTCTATACTATGTACAACTATAAACCACATTCTATACTATGTACCACTACACACCATATTCTATACTGTGTACCTCTATACACCATATTCTATACTATGTACCACTATACACCATATTCTAAACTAGGTACCACTCTCCAGCTGTACACCACATTCTATACTATGTACCAATATACAGCTCTACACCATATTCTATACTATGTACTACTTTACACTACATTCTATACTATGTACCACTATACAGCACTACACCATATACCACTATACACCACATTATATACTATGTACCAATATACACCATATTCTATACTATGTACCTCTATACACCATATTCTATACTATGTACCAACTATACACCACATTCTTTACTATGTAGCAATATTCACCATATTCTATACTATGTACCACTATACAGCTCTACACCACATTCTATAGTATATACCACTATACACCATATTCTGAAATATGTACCACTATACAGCTCTACACCACATTCTATACTATATACCACTATACACCATATTCTATACTATGTGGCACTATACACCATATTCTATACTATGTACCACTATACAGCTCTACACCATATTCTATGCTATGTATCACTATACACAATATTATATACTATGTACCACTATAAAGCTCTACACCATATTCTATACTATATACCACTATACAGCATATTCTATACTATGTACCACTATACAGCTCTACACCACATTCTATACTATGTGCAACTATACAGCTCTACACCATATTCTATACTATGTACCACTATACAACATATTCTATGTACCACTATACACCACATTCTATACTTTGTACCACTATACACCTCTATACCACATTCTAGATTATGTACCACTATACACCATATTCTACACTATGTACCACTATACACTATATTCTATACTATGTACCACTATACAACATATTCTATACTATATACCACTATACAGGGCTACCCCATATTCTATACCATGTACCACTATACACCATATTCTATACTATGTACTATACACCATATTCTATACTATGTACTATACACCATATTCCTATACTATGTACCACTATACAGCTATACACCATATTCTATACTATGTACTACTTTACACTACATTCTGTACTATGTACCACTATACAGCTCTACACCATATACCACTATACACGACATTATATACTATGTAACAATATACACCATATTCTATACTATGTACCTCTATACACCATATTCTATACTATGAACCACTTAACACCACATTCTATACTAAGTAGCAATATACACCATAATTCTATACTATGTACCACTATACAGCTCTACACCACATTCTATACTATATACCACTATACACCATATTCTATACTATGTACCACTATACAGCTCTACACCCACATTCTATACTATATACCACTTTACACCATATTCTATTACTATGTAGCACTATACACCATATTCTATACTATGAACCACTATACAGCTCTACACCTTATTCTATACTAAGTATCACTTTACACAATATTATATACTATGTACCACTATAAAGCTCTACATCATATTCTATACTACTATATACCACTATACAGCATATTCTATACTATGTATCACTATACAGCTCTACACCACATTCTATACTATGTGCCACTATACAGCTCTACACCATATTCTATACTATGTACCACTATACACCATATTCTATGTACCACTATACACCATATTCTATGTACCACTATACACCACATTCTATACTATGTACCACTATACACCATATTCTATACTATGTACCTCTATACACCATATTCTATACTATGTACCACTATACACCATATTCTATACTATGTACCACTATACAGCTCTACACCACATTCTATACTATATACCACTATACACCATATTCTATACTATGTGGCACTCTACACTATATTCTATACTATGTACCTCTATCCAGCTGTACACCACATTTCTATACTATGTACCAACATACAGCTCTACACCATATTCTATACTATGTACTACTTTACACTACATTCTATACTATGTACCACTATACAGCTCTACACCATATACCACTATACACCACATTATATACTATGTACCAATATACACCATATTCTATACTATGTACCTCTATACACCATATTCTATACTATGTACCTCTATACACCACATTCTATACTATGTACCAATATACACCATATTCTATACTATGTACCACTATACATCTCTACACCACATTCTATACTATATACCACTATACACCATATTCTGTAATATGTACCACTATACAGCTCTACACCACATTCCTATACTATATACCACTTTTACACCATATTCTATACTATGTAGCACTATACACCATATTCTATACTATGTACCACTATACCAGCTCTAGCACCTTATTCTATACTAAGTATCACTTTACACAATATTATATACTATGTACCACTATAAAGCTCTACATCATATTCTCTATACTATATACCACTATACAGCATATTCTATACTATATATCACTATACAGCTCTACACCACATTCTATACTATGTGCCACTATACAGCTCTACACCATATTCCTATACTATGTACCACTATACACAATATTCTATGTACCACTATACACCATATTCTATGTACCACTATACACCACATTCTATACTATGTACCACTATACACCATATTCTATACTATGTACCTCTATACACCATATTCTATACTATGTACCACTATACACCATATTCTATACTATGTACCACTATACACCACATTCTAGACTATGTAGCACTACACACCATATTCTATGTACCACTTTACACCACATTCTAGACTATGTACCATTATACACCATATTCTATACTTTGTACCTTTTTACACCATATTCTATACTATTTACCTCTATACACCATATTCTATACTATATACCACTATTAACCATATTCTATACAATGTACCACTATACACCATATTTCTATACTATATACAACTATACAGCTCTACCCCATATTCTATACTATGTACCACTATACACCATATTCTATACTATGAACCACTATAAAGCTCTACACCATATTCTATACAATTTACCACTATACACCATATTGGTATACTATGTACAACTATACACCTCTACATCATATTCTATACTATATACCACTATACAGCATATTCTATACTATGTATTAATATACAACTCTACACCACATTCTATACTATGTGCCACTATACAGCTCTACACCATATACTATACTATGTACCACTATACACCATATTCTATGTACTACTATACACCATATTCTATGTACCACTATACACCACATTCTATACTATGTACCATTATACACCATATTCTATACTATGTACCTCTATACACCATATTCTATACTATGTACCACTATACACCATATTCTATACTATGTACCACTATACAGCTCTACACCACATTCTTTACTATATACCACTATACACCATATTCTATACTATGTGGCACTATACACCATATTCTATACTATGTACCACTATCCAGCTGTACACCACATTCTATACTATGTACCACTATACAGCTCTACACCATTTTCTATACTATGTACTACTTTACACTACATTCTATACTATGTACCACTATACAGCTCTACACCATATACCACTATACACCACATTATATACTATGTACCAATATACACGATATTCTATACTATGTAACTCTATACACCATATTCTATACTATGTACCACTATACACCACATTCTATACTATGTACCAATATACACCATATTCTATACTATGTACCACTATACAGCTCTACACCACATTCTATACTATATATCACTATACACCATATTCTATACTATGTGGCACTATACACCATATTCTATACTATGTACCACAATACAGCTCTACACCATATTCTATGCTATGTATCACTATATGCAATATTATATACTATGTACCACTATAAAGCTCTACACCATATTCTATACTAAATACAACTATACAGCATATTCTATACTATGTACCACTATACAGCTCTACAACAAATTCTATACTATGTGCAACTATACAGATCTACACCATATTCTATACTATGTAACTCTATACAACATATTCTATGTACCACTATACACCACATTCTATACTTTGTACCACTATACACCTCTATGCCACATTCTAGATTATGTACCACTATACACCATATTCTACACTATGTACTACTATACACTATATTCTATACTATGTACCACTGTACAACATATTCTATTCTATATACCACTATACAGGGCTACCCCATATTCTATACAATGTACCACTATACACCATATTCTATACTATGTACTATACACCATATTCTATACTATGTACTATACACCATATTCTATACTATGTACCAATATACACCATATTCTATACTATGTACCACTATACAGCTCTACATCAAATTCAATACAATATACCACTATACACCATATTCTATGCTATGTACCACTATACACAATATTCTGTACTATGTACCACTATACACCATATTCTATACTATATACCACTATACACCATTTTCTATACTATGTACCACTATACAACATATTCTATACTATATTCCACTATACAGGGCTACCCCATATTCTATACCATGTACCACTATTCACCATATTCTATACTATGTACTATACACCATATTCTATACTATGTACCACTATACACCATATTCTATACTATGTACCACTATACAGCTCTACATCATATTCTATACAATAAACCACTATACACCATAATCTATACTATGTACCACTATACACCATATTCTATACTATGTACCACTATAAAGCTCTACACCACATTCTATACTTTATAACACTATACACCAAATTCTATACTATGTTGCACTATTCACCATTTTCTATACTATATACCACTATACAGCTCTACACCATATTCTATACTGTATACCACTGTACACCATATTCTATTCTATGTACCACTATACACCTCTACACCATATTCTATACTATGTACCACTATACAGCTCTATACCACATTCTATACTATGTACCACTATACAGCTCTACACCATATTCTATACTATATACTTCTATACACCACATTCTAAACTTAGATCCAAAATACACGATATTCTATACTATGTAACACTATACACCACATTCTATACTATGTACCACTATACAGCACTACACCACATTCTATAATTTGTACCACTATACAGCACATTCTATACTATGTACCACTATAATGCTCTACACCATATTCTATACTATGTACCACTATACATCATATTCTATACTATATACCACTATACACCACAATCTAGACTATGTACCATTATACACCATATTCTATACTTTGTACCTTTTTACACCATTTTCTATACTATTTACCTCTATACACCATATTCTATACTATATACCACTATTAACCATATTCTATACAATGTACCACTATACACCATATTCTATACTATATACAACTATACAGCTCTACCCCATATTCTATACTATGTACCACTATACACCATATTCTATACTATGAACCACTATAAAGCTCTACACCATATTCTATACAATTTAACACTATACACCATATTCTGTACTATGTACCACTATACACCTCTACACCATATTCTATGCTATGTTCCACTATACAGCTCTATACCACATTCTATACTATGTACAACTGTACAGCTCTACACCATATTCTATACTAGATACTGCTATAGACAACATTCTATACTATGTACCACTATACACCACATTCTATACTATGTACCACTATACACCATATTCTATACTATGTACCACTATACACCATATACTATACTATGTACCACAATACACCACTGTCTATACTATGTACCATTATACAGCTTTACACCACATTCTATACTATGAACCACTATACACCACATTCTATACTATGTACCACTATACACCATATTCTATACTATGTACCACTATACACCATATACTATACTATGTACCACAATACACCACTTTCTATACTATGTACCATTATACAGCTCTACACCACATTCTATACTATGTACCTCTGTACACCATATTCTATACTATGTACCACTATACAGCGCAACACCAAATTCTATACTATGTACCGCTATACACCATATTCTATACTATGTACCTCTATACACCATATTCTATACAATGTACCACTATACACCATATTCTATACTATGTACCACAATACACCATATTCTACACTATGTACCACTATACACCGTATTCAATAATATATACCACTATTCACCATATTCTATAATATGTACCTCTATACACCATATTCTATACTATGTATCACTATACACCATATTCTATACTATGTACCACAATACAGCTCTACACCATATTCTATACTATGTACCACAATACAGCACTACACCATATTCTATACTATGTACCACTATACAGCTCTACACCATATTCTATACTATGTACCACTATACACCATATTCTATACTATGTACCACTATACACCATATTCTATACTATGTACCACTATACAGCTCTACACCACATTCTATACTATGTACTTCTCTACAGCTCTACACTGTATCCTATACTATGTACTACTAAACACCACATTCTATACTATGTACCACTATACAGCTCTACACCATATACAACTATACACCACATTCTATACTATGTACCATTACACCACACTCTATACTATGTACCACTATCTACCACTATACACCACATTCAATTCTATGTACCACCATACAGCATATTCTATACTATGTACCTCTATACAGCATATTCTATACTATGTACCACTATACTCCATATTGTATACTATGTACCACTATACAGCTCTATACCATATTCTATACTATGTACCACTATACAGCTCTACCCCATAATCTATACTATAAACCACATTCTATACTATGTACCATTATACAGCTCTACACCACATTCTGTACTATGTACCACTATATACCATATTCTATACTATGTACCACTATACATCTCTAGTCCACATTCTATACTATGTACCACTGTACACCATATTCTATAATATGTACCACGGTACACCACATTCTAGACTATGTACCACTATACAACATATTCTATACTATTTACTTCTATACACTATATTCTATACTATGTACCACTATACACCATATTCTATACTATGTTCCATTATACAGCTCTACACCACATTCTATATTATGTACCACTATACACCACATTCTATACTATGTACCATTATATAGCTCTGTACCACATTCTATACTATGTACCACAATACTCCATATTCAATACTATGCACCACTATACAGCTCTACTCCACATTCTATACTATGTACCACTAAACACCATATTCTATGTAACAGTATACACCACATTCTAAACTATGTCTGAATATACACCATATTCTATACTATGTACCTCTATACACCATAATTTATACTATTTACCACTATACACCACATTCTATACTATGTAGCACTATACACCATATTCTATACTATGTACCTCTATACACCATATTCTATGCTATGTACCACTATCCACCATATTCTATATTATGTACCACAAAACACCATATTCTACACTATGTACCACTATATACCATATTCTATACTATATACCATTATAAAGCTCTACCCCATATTCTATACCATGTACCACTATACACCATATTCTATACTTTGTACAATACACCATATTCTTTACTATGTACCATTATACACCATATTCTATATACCACTATACACCACATTCTATACTATGTACCACTATACAACATATTCTATACTATATACCACTATGCAGCTCTACCCAATATTCTATACCATGTACCAGTATACACCATATTCTATACTATGTACCACTATACAACATATTCTATACTATATACCACTATAAAGCTCTACCCCATATTCTATACCATGTACTATACACCATATTCTATACTATATACCACTATACACCATATTCTATACTATGTACCACTATACACCATATTCTATACTATATACCACTATACAGCTCTACACCATATTCTTTACTGTATACCACTATACACCATATTCTATTCTATGTTCCACTATACACCTCTACACCATATTCTATACTATGTACCACTATAAAGCTTTATACCACATTCTATACTATGTACCACTATACAGCTATAAACCATATAATATACGATATACTACTATACTATTAATTTGTGCTCTACACCACATTCTGTACTTCATACCACTATACACCAAATTCTATACTATGTTGCACTATACACCATATTCTATACTACATACCACTATACAGCTCTACACCATATTCTATACTATGTTCCACTATAAAGCTCTATACCACATTCAATACTATGTACCACTATACAGCTCTACACTATATTCTATACGATATACTACTATACGCCACATTCTAAACTTAGTACCACAATACACGATATTCCATACTATGTAACACTATACACCACATTCTATACTATGTACCACTATACAGCTCTACACCACATTCTATAATTTGTACCACTATACACCAGATTCTATACTATGTACCACTATAAAGCTCTACACCATATTCTATACTATATACTACTATACAACATATTCTAAACTTAATACCACAATACACGATATTCTATACTATGTAAAACTATACACCACATTCTATACTATGTACCACTGTACACCACATTCTAGACTATGTACCACTATACAACATATTCTATACTATGTACCACTATACACCACATTCTATACTATCTACCAATATACAGCTCTATACCACATTCTATATTATGTACCACTATACACCACATTCTATACTATGTACCACTATACAGCTCTATACCGCATTCTATACTATGTACCACATTACAACATATTCTATACTATGCACCACTATACAGCTCTATACCACATTCTATACTATGTACCACTAAACACCATATTCTATGTAATACTATACACCACATTCTAGACTATGTCTGAATATATACCATATTCTTAACTATGTACCTCTATACACAATAATTTATACTATGTACCACTATACCCCACATTCTATACAATGTAGCACTAAACACAATATTCTATACTATGTACCTCTATACATCATATTCTATACTATGTACCACTATACACCATATTCTATACTATGTACCACAAAACACCATATTCTATGCTATGTACCACTATACACACCATATTCTATACTATAAACCGCTATACACCATATTTTATACTATGTACCACCATACAACACATTCTATACTATGTACCACTATACAGCTCTACACCATATTATATACTATGTTCCTCTATACAGCATATTCTATACTATATACCTCTATACACCATTTTCTATACTATGAACCACTATACACCATATTCTATGCTATGTAGCACAATACACCATATTCTATGTACCACTATACACCACATTCTAGGCTATGTACCACTATACACCATATTCTATACTATGTACCTGTATACACCATATTCTATACTATGTACCACTATACACCACATTCTATACTATGTACCATTATACAGCTCTAAATCAAATTCTATACTATGTAGCACTTTACACCATATTCTATACTATGTACCACAATACACCATATTCTATACTATGTACCTCTATACACCATATTCTATACTGTGTACCACTATACACCATATTCTATACTATGTGCCACAATACACCATATTCTATACTATTTACCACTATATACCATATTCTATACTATATTCTGCAATACACCATATTTTATACTATGTACCACTATACAACACATTCTATACTATGTAGCACTATACACCATATTCTATACTATGTACCTCTATACACCATATTCTATACTATGTACGACTATACACCATATTTTATACTATGTACATCTATACAAAATATTCTATACTATGTACCACTATACACCATATTCTATATTATGTACCACTATAAACCATATTCTATACTATAAACAACTATACAGCTCACCCCATATTCTATACTATGTACCTCTATACACCATAATTTATACTATGTACCACTATACACCACATTCTATACTATGTAGCACTATAGACCATATTCTATACTATGTACTACTATACACCATTTTCTATGCTATGAACCACTATACAGCTCTACACCATATTCTATACTATATACCACTATACACCATATTCTGTACTATATACCACTATTCACCTCTACACCATATTCTATACTATGTACCACTATACAGCTGTATACCACATTCTATATTATGTACCACTATACAGCTCGACACCATATTCTATAATATGTACCACTATACACCATATTCTATACTATGTACCACTATACACACCATATTCTATACTATGTACCTCTATTCACCATTTTCTATACTATGTACCACTATACACCATAATCTATGCTATGTAGCACAATACAGCTCTACACCACATTCTATACTATGTACCACTTATACACCATATTCTATGTACCACTATACACCACATTCTATGCTATGTACCACTATACACCATATTCTATACTATGTACCTCTATACACCATATTCTATACTATGTACCACTATACACCACATTCTATACTATGTACCATTATACAGCTCTACATCACATTCTATAATATGTACCACTATACACCATATTCTATACTATGTACCACTATACAGCTCTACACCACATTCTATACTATGTACCACTATACACCATATTCTATGTACCAGTATACACCACATTCTAGACTATATACCACTATACACCATATTCTATACTATGTACCACTATACAGCACTACACAATATTCTATACTATGTACCACTTTACAAGTCTACACCAAATTCTATACTATGTACCACTATTCACCATATTCTATACTATGTACCACTATACAGCTCTACACCACATTCTGTACTATTTACCACTATACACCATATTCTATACTATGTAGCACTATACACAATACTCTATACTATGCAGCACTGTACAGCTATTCACCATATTCTATACTATATACCACTATACACCCTATTGTATACTATGTACCACTATACAGCTCTACACCATATTCTATTCTATGTACCACTATACAACTCTACACCACATTCTATACTATGTACCACTATACACCATATTCTAGACTATGTACCACTATACACAATATTCTATACTATGTACATCTATACACCATATTCTATACTATGTACCTCTATACACCATTTCCTATACTATATACCACTATACACCATTTTCTAAACTATGTACCACTATAAACCATATTCTATACTATAAACAACTATACAGCTCACCCCGTATTCTATACTATGTACCTCTAAACACTATAATTTTTACTATGTACCACTATACACCACATTCTATACTATGTAGCACTATACACCATATTCTTTACTATGTACTACTATACACCATTTTCTTTACTATGAACCACTATACAGCTCTACACCATATTCTATACTATATACCACTATACACCATATTCTAAACTATGTACCACTATTCACCTCTACACCATATTCTATACTTAGTACCACTATACAGCTGTATACCACATTCTATACTATGTACCACTATACAGCTCTACACCATATTCTATACTATATACTACTATACAACACATTATATACTATGTACCACTATACACCATATTCTATTAAATGTAACACTATACACCACATTCTATACTATGTACCATTAGACAGCTCTACACCACATTATATACTATGTACCACTGTACACCATATTCTATACTATGTATCACTAAACACCACATTCTAGGCTATGTACCACTATACACCATATTCTATACTATGTACCTCTATGCACCATATTCTATACTATGTACCACTATACACCACATTCTATACTATGTACCATTATACAGCTCTAAATCACATTCTATACTATGTACCACTATGCACCACATTCTATACTATGTACCATTATACAGCTCTACACCAAATTCTATAATATGTACCACTATACACCATATTCTATACTATGTACCACTATACAGCTCTACACCACATTCTATACTATGTACCACTATACACCATATTCTATGTACCACTATACGCCACATTCTAGACTATGTACCACTATACACCATATTCTATTCTATGTACCTCTATACACCATAATTTATACTATGTACCACTATACACCACATTCTATACTATGTAGCACTATACACCATATTCTGTACTATGTACATCTATACACCATATTCTATACTGTGTGCCACTATACACCATATTCTATACTATGTACAACAACACACCATATTCTATACTATTTACAACTATATACCATATTCTATACTTTATTCCGCTATACACCTTATTTTATACTATGTACCACTATACAACACACTCTATGCTATGTAGCACTATAAACCATATTCTATACAATGTACCTCTATACACAATATTCTATACTATGTACTACTATACACCAAATTCTATACTATGTACCACAATACACCATATTCTATACTATGTACCACTATACATCTCTACACCAAATTCTACACTATGTTCCTCTATACACCATATTCTATACTATGTACCACTATACACCACATTCTAAACTATGTACCACTATACACCATATTCTATACTATGTACCTCTATTCACCATATTCTATACTATATACCACTATACACCATATTCTATACTATGTACCACTATTCACCTCTACACCATATTCTATACTATGTACCACTATACAGCTGTATACCACATTCTACACTATGTACCACTATACAGCTCTATACCATATTCTATACTATATACTACTATACAACACATTTTATACTATGTACCACTATACACCATATTCTATTAAATGTAACACTATACACCACATTCTATACTTTGTACCATTATACAGCTCTACACCACATTATATACTAAGTACCACTGTATACCATATTCTATACTATGTACCACTATACACCACATTCTAGGCTATGTACCACTATACACCATATTCTATACTAAGTACCACTATTCACCACATTCTATACTATGTACCATTATACAGCTCTAAATCACATTCTATACTATGTACCACTATACACCACATTCTATACTATGTACCATTATACAGCTCTACACCACATTCTATAATATGTACCACTATACACCATATTCTATACTATGTACAACTATACAGCTCTACACCACATTCTATACTATGTACCACTATACACCATATTCTATGTACCATTATACCCCACATTCTAGACTATGTACCACTATACACCATATTCTATACTATGTACTTCTATACACCATAATTTATACTATGTACCACTATACACCACATTCTATACTATGTAGCACTATACACCATATTCTATACTATGTACATCTATACACCATATTCTATACTGTGTACCACTATACACCATATTCTATACTATGTACAACAATACACCATATTCTATACTATTTACAACTATATACCATATTCTATACTTTATTCCGCTATACACCATATTTTATATTATGTACCACTATACAACACACTCTATGCTATGTAGCACTATAAACCATATTCTATACAATGTACCTCTATACACAATATTCTATACTATGTACTACTATACACCAAATTCTATACTATGTACCACAATACACCATATTCTATACTATGTACCACTATACATCTCTACACCAAATTCTACACTATGTTCCTCTATACACCATATTCTATACTATGTACCACTATACACACCATATTCTATACTATTTACCTCTATACACCATTTTCTATACTATGTACCACTATACACCATATTCTATGCTATGTAGCACAATACAGCTCTACACCATATTCTATACTATGTACCACTATACAGCACTACACCATATTCTATACTATGTACCACTTTACAGCTCTACACCATATTCTATACTATGTACCACTATTCACCATATACTATACTATTAACCACTATACAGCTCTACATCACTTTCTGTACTATATACCACTATACACCATTTTCTATACTATGTAGCACTATACACCATATTCTAGACTATGTACCACTATATTCCATATTCTATACTATGTACATCTATACACCATATTCTATACTATGTACCTCTATACACCATATTCTATACTGTATACAACTATACACCATATTCTATACTGTGTACCACTATTCATCTCTACACCACATTCTATACTATGTTCCTCTATACACCATATTCTATACTATGTACCACTATATAGCTCTTCACCAAATTCTATACTATGTACCACTATACACCACATTCTATACTATTTACCACTATACACCATATTCTATACTATGTACCTCTATACACCATATTCTATACTATGTACCACTATACACCATATTCTATACTATGTACCACTATACACCATATTCTATACTATGTATCACAATACACCATATTCTATACTGTGTACCACTATACACCATATTCTATACTATGTACCACAATACACACCATATTCTATACTATGTACTGCTAAACACCATTTTCTTTACTATGTACCACTATACACCATATACTATGCTATGTAAAACAATACAGCTCTACACCATATTCTATACTATTTACCATTATACAGCACTACACAATATTCTATACTATGTACCACTTTACAGGTCTACACCAAATTCTATACTATGTACCACTATTCACCATATTCTATACTATGTACCACTATACAGCTCTACACCACATTCTGTACTATATACCACTATACACCATATTCTATACTATGTAGCACTATACACAATACTCTATACTATGCAGCACTGTACAGCTATTCACCATATTCTATACTATATACCACTATACACCCTATTGTATACTATGTACCACTATACAGCTCTACACCATATTCTATTCTATGTACCACTATACAGCTCTACACCACATTCTATACTATGAACCACTATACACCATTTCCTATACTATATACCACTATACACCATTTTCTAAACTATGTACCACTATAAACCATATTCTATACTATAAACAACTATACAGCTCACCCCATATTCTATACTATGTACCTCTAAACACCATAATTTTTACTATGTACCACTATACACCACATTCTATACTATGTAGCACTATACACCATATTCTTTACTATGTACTACTATACACCATTTTCTATACTATGAACCACTATACAGCTCTACACCATATTCTATACTATATACCACTATACACCATATTCTATACTATGTACCACTATTCACCTCTACACCATATTCTATACTATGTACCACTATACAGCTGTATACCACATTCTATACTATGTACCACTATACAGCTCTACACCATATTCTATACTATATACTACTATACAACACATTATATACTATGTACCACTATACACCATATTCTATTAAATGTAACACTATACACCACATTCTATACTATGTACCATTAGACAGCTCTACACCACATTATATACTATGTACCACTGTACACCATATTCTATACTATGTATCACTATACACCACATTCTAGGCTATGTACCACTATACACCATATTCTATACTATGTACCACTATACACCACATTCTATACTATGTACCATTATACAGCTCTAAATCACATTCTATAATATGTACCACTATACACCTTATTCTATACTATGTACCACTATACAGCTCAACACCACATTCTATACTATGTACCACTATACACCATATTCTATGTACCACTATACCCCACATTCTAGACTATGTACCACTATACACCATATTCTATTCTATGTACCTCTATACACCATAATTTATACTATGTACCACTATACACCACATTCTATACTATGTAGCACTATACACCATATTCTGTACTATGTACATCTATACACCATATTCTATACTGTGTGCCACTATACACCATATTCTATACTATGTACAACAACACACCATATTCTATACTATTTACAACTATATACCATATTCTATACTTTATTCCGCTATACACCATATTTTATACTATGTACCACTATACAACACACTCTATGCTATGTAGCACTATAAACCATTTTCTATACAATGTACCTCTATACACAATATTCTATACTATGTACTACTATACACCAAATTCTATACTATGTACCACAATACACCATATTCTATTCTATGTACCTCTATACACCATAATTTATACTATGTACCACTATACACCACATTCTATACTATGTAGCACTATACACCATATTCTGTACTATGTACATCTATACACCATATTCTATACTGTGTGCCACTATACACCATATTCTATACTATGTACAACAACACACCATATTCTATACTATTTACAACTATATACCATATTCTATACTTTATTCCGCTATACACCTTATTTTATACTATGTACCACTATACAACACACTCTATGCTATGTAGCACTATAAACCATATTCTATACAATGTACCTCTATACACAATATTCTATACTATGTACTACTATACACCAAATTCTATACTATGTACCACAATACACCATATTCTATACTATGTACCACTATACATCTCTACACCAAATTCTACACTATGTTCCTCTATACACCATATTCTATACTATGTACCACTATACACCACATTCTAAACTATGTACCACTATACACCATATTCTATACTATGTACCTCTATTCACCATATTCTATACTATATACCACTATACACCATATTCTATACTATGTACCACTATTCACCTCTACACCATATTCTATACTATGTACCACTATACAGCTGTATACCACATTCTACACTATGTACCACTATACAGCTCTATACCATATTCTATACTATATACTACTATACAACACATTTTATACTATGTACCACTATACACCATATTCTATTAAATGTAACACTATACACCACATTCTATACTTTGTACCATTATACAGCTCTACACCACATTATATACTAAGTACCACTGTATACCATATTCTATACTATGTACCACTATACACCACATTCTAGGCTATGTACCACTATACACCATATTCTATACTAAGTACCACTATTCACCACATTCTATACTATGTACCATTATACAGCTCTAAATCACATTCTATACTATGTACCACTATACACCACATTCTATACTATGTACCATTATACAGCTCTACACCACATTCTATAATATGTACCACTATACACCATATTCTATACTATGTACAACTATACAGCTCTACACCACATTCTATACTATGTACCACTATACACCATATTCTATGTACCATTATACCCCACATTCTAGACTATGTACCACTATACACCATATTCTATACTATGTACTTCTATACACCATAATTTATACTATGTACCACTATACACCACATTCTATACTATGTAGCACTATACACCATATTCTATACTATGTACATCTATACACCATATTCTATACTGTGTACCACTATACACCATATTCTATACTATGTACAACAATACACCATATTCTATACTATTTACAACTATATACCATATTCTATACTATATTCCGCTGTACACCATATTTTATACTATGTACCACTATACAACACATTCTAAAATATGTAGCACTATACACCATATTCTATACTATGTACCTCTATACACCATATTCTATACTATGTACGACTATACAGCTCTACACCATATTCTATACTATATACTACTATACAACACATTATATACTATGTACCACTATACACCATATTCTATTAAATGTAACACTTTACACCACATTCTATACTATGTACCATTAGACAGCTCTACACCACATTATATACTATGTACCACTGTACACCATATTCTATACTATGTACCATTATACAGCTCTACACCACATTCTAGGCTATGTACCACTATACACAATATTCTGTACTATGTACCTCTATACACCATATTCTATACTATGTACCACTATACACCACATTCTATACTATGTACCATTATACAGCTCTAAATCACATTCTATACTATGTACCACTATACACCACATTCTATACTATGTACCATTATACAGCTCTACACCACATTCTATAATATGTACCACTATACACCATATTCTATACTATGTACCACTATACAGCTCTACACCACATTCTATACTATGTACCACTATACACCATATTCTATGTACCACTATACCCCACATTCTAGACTATGTACCACTATACACCATATTCTATACTATGTACTTCTATACACCATAATTTATACTATGTACCACTATACACCACATTCTATACTATGTAGCACTATACACCATATTCTATACTATGTACATCTATACACCATATTCTATACTGTGTACCACTATACACCATATTCTATACTATGTACAACAATACACCATATTCTATACTATTTACAACTATATACCGTATTCTATACTATATTCCGCTGTACACCATATTTTATACTATGTACCACTATACAACACATTCTAAAATATGTAGCACTTTACATCATATTCTATACTATGTACCTCTATACACCATATTCTATACTATGTAGCACTATACACCATATACTGTACTATGTACATCTATACACCATATTCTATACTGTGTGCCACTATACACCATATTCTATACTATGTACAACAACACACCATATTCTATACTATTTACAACTATATACCATATTCTATACTTTATTCCGCTATACACCATATTTTATATTATGTACCACTATACAACACACTCTATGCTATGTAGCACTATAAACCATATTCTATACAATGTACCTCTATACACAATATTCTATACTATGTACTACTATACACCAAATTCTATACTATGTACCACAATACACCATATTCTATACTATGTACCACTATACATCTCTACACCAAATTCGACACTATGTTCCTCTATACACCATATTCTATACTATGTACCACTATACACACCATATTCTATACTATTTACCTCTATACACCATTTTCTATACTATGTACCACTATACACCATATTCTATGCTATGTAGCACAATACAGCTCTACACCATATTCTATACTATGTACCACTATACAGCACTACACCATATTCTATACTATGTACCACTTTACAGCTCTACACCATATTCTATACTATGTACCACTATTCACCATATACTATACTATTAACCACTATACAGCTCTACTTCACTTTCTGTACTATATACCACTATACACCATTTTCTATACTATGTAGCACTATACACCATATTCTAGACTATGTACCACTATATTCCATATTCTATACTATGTACATCTATACACCATATTCTATACTATGTACCTCTATACACCATATTCTATACTGTATACAACTATACACCATATTCTATACTGTGTACCACTATTCATCTCTACACCACATTCTATACTATGTTCCTCTATACACCATATTCTATACTATGTACCACTATATAGCTCTTCACCAAATTCTATACTATGTACCACTATACACCACATTCTATACTATTTACCACTATACACCATATTCTATACTATGTACCTCTATACACCATATTCTATACTATGTACCACTATACACCATATTCTATACTATGTACCACTATACACCATATTCTATACTATGTATCACAATACACCATATTCTATACTGTGTACCACTATACACCATATTCTATACTATGTACCACAATACACACCATATTCTATACTATGTACTGCTAAACACCATTTTCTTTACTATGTACCACTATACACCATATACTATGCTATGTAAAACAATACAGCTCTACACCATATTCTATACTATTTACCATTATACAGCACTACACAATATTCTATACTATGTACCACTTTACAGGTCTACACCAAATTCTATACTATGTACCACTATTCACCATATTCTATACTATGTACCACTATACAGCTCTACACCACATTCTGTACTATATACCACTATACACCATATTCTATACTATGTAGCACTATACACAATACTCTATACTATGCAGCACTGTACAGCTATTCACCATATTCTATACTATATACCACTATACACCCTATTGTATACTATGTACCACTATACAGCTCTACACCATATTCTATTCTATGTACCACTATACAGCTCTACACCACATTCTATACTATGAACCACTATACACCATTTCCTATACTATATACCACTATACACCATTTTCTAAACTATGTACCACTATAAACCATATTCTATACTATAAACAACTATACAGCTCACCCATATTCTATACTATGTACCTCTAAACACCATAATTTTTACTATGTACCACTATACACCACATTCTATACTATGTAGCACTATACACCATATTCTTTACTATGTACTACTATACACCATTTTCTATACTATGAACCACTATACAGCTCTACACCATATTCTATACTATATACCACTATACACCATATTCTATACTATGTACCACTATTCACCTCTACACCATATTCTATACTATGTACCACTATACAGCTGTATACCACATTCTATACTATGTACCACTATACAGCTCTACACCATATTCTATACTATATACTACTATACAACACATTATATACTATGTACCACTATACACCATATTCTATTAAATGTAACACTATACACCACATTCTATACTATGTACCATTAGACAGCTCTACACCACATTATATACTATGTACCACTGTACACCATATTCTATACTATGTATCACTATACACCACATTCTAGGCTATGTACCACTATACACCATATTCTATACTATGTACCTCTATACACCATATTCTATACTATGTACCACTATACACCACATTCTATACTATGTACCATTATACAGCTCTAAATCACATTCTATAATATGTACCACTATACACCTTATTCTATACTATGTACCACTATACAGCTCAACACCACATTCTATACTATGTACCACTATACACCATATTCTATGTACCACTATACCCCACATTCTAGACTATGTACCACTATACACCATATTCTATTCTATGTACCTCTATACACCATAATTTATACTATGTACCACTATACACCACATTCTATACTATGTAGCACTATACACCATATTCTGTACTATGTACATCTATACACCATATTCTATACTGTGTGCCACTATACACCATATTCTATACTATGTACAACAACACACCATATTCTATACTATTTACAACTATATACCATATTCTATACTTTATTCCGCTATACACCATATTTTATACTATGTACCACTATACAACACACTCTATGCTATGTAGCACTATAAACCATTTTCTATACAATGTACCTCTATACACAATATTCTATACTATGTACTACTATACACCAAATTCTATACTATGTACCACAATACACCATATTCTATACTATGTACCACTATACATCTCTACACCAAATTCTACACTATGTTCCTCTATACACCATATTCTATACTATGTACCACTATACACCACATTCTAAACTATGTACCACTATACACCATATTCTATGCTATGTACCTCTATTCACCATATTCTATACTATATACCACTATACACCATATTCTATACTATGTACCACTATTCACCTCTACACCATATTCTATACTATGTACCACTATACAGCTGTATATCACATTCTATACTATGTACCACTATACAGCTCTATACCATATTCTATACTATATACTACTATACAACACATTTTATACTATGTACCACTATACACCATATTCTATTAAATGTAACACTATACACCACATTCTATACTTTGTACCATTATACAGCTCTACACCACATTATATACTATGTACCACTATACACCATATTCTATTCTAAGTACCACTATTCACCACATTCTATACTATGTACCATTATACAGCTCTAAATCACATTCTATACTATGTACCACTATACACCACATTCTATACTATGTACCATTATACAGCTCTACACCACATTCTATAATATGTACCACTATACACCATATTCTATACTATGTACAACTATACAGCTCTACACCACATTCTATACTATGTACCACTATACACCATATTCTATGTACCATTATACCCCACATTCTAGACTATGTACCACTATACACCATATTCTATACTATGTACTTCTATACACCATAATTTATACTATGTACCACTATACACCACATTCTATACTATGTAGCACTATACACAATATTCTATACTATATACATCTATACACCATATTCTATACTGTGTACCACTATACACCATATTCTATACTATGTACAACAATACACCATATTCTATACTATTTACAACTATATACCATATTCTATACTATATGCCGCTGTACACCATATTTTATACTATGTACCACTATACAACACATTCTAAAATATGTAGCACTATACACCATATTCTATACTATGTACCTCTATACACCATATTCTATACTATGTACGACTATACAGCTCTACACTATATTCTATACTATGTACCACTATACAGCACTACACCATATTCTAT
This sequence comes from Taudactylus pleione, assembly GCA_031769625.1. NCBI lineage: Eukaryota > Metazoa > Chordata > Amphibia > Anura > Myobatrachidae > Taudactylus > Taudactylus pleione. Next base: position 25,742 of record JAUIMM010003497.1, read on the forward strand.
ACTATGTACCACTTTACAGGTCTACACCATATTCTATACTATGTACCACTATTCACCATATACTATACTATTAACCACTATACAGCTCTACATCACTTTCTGTACTATATACCACTATACACCATTTTCTATACTATGTAGCACTATACACCATATTCTAGACTATGTACCACTATATTCCATATTCTATACTATGTACATCTATACACCATATTCTATACTATGTACCTCTATACACCATATTCTATACTGTATACCACTATACACCATATTCTATACTGTGTACCACTATTCATCTCTACACCACATTCTATACTATGTTCCTCTATACACCATATTCTATACTATGTACCACTATATAGCTCTTCACCAAATTCTATACTATGTACCACTATACACCACATTCTATACTATTTACCACTATACACCATATTCTATACTATGTACCACTATATAGCTCTTCACCAAATTCTATACTATGTACCACTATACACCACATTCTATACTATTTACCACTATACACCATATTCTATACTATGTACCACTATACACCATATTCTATACTATGTATCACAATACACCATATTCTATACTGTGTACCACTATACACCATATTCTATACTATGTACCACAATACACACCATATTCTATACTATGTACTGCTATACACCATTTTCTTTACTATGTACCACTATACACCATATACTATGCTATGTAACACAATACAGCTCTACACCATATTCTATACTATTTACCATTATACAGCACTACACAATATTCTATACTATGTACCACTTTACAGGTCTACACCAAATTCTATACTATGTACCACTATTCACCATATTCTATACTATGTACCACTATACAGCTCTACACCACATTCTGTACTATATACCACTATACACCATATTCTATACTATGTAGCACTATACACAAAACTCTATACTATGCAGCACTGTACAGCTATTCACCATATTCTATACTATATACCACTATGCACCCTATTGTATACTATGTACCACTATACAGCTCTACACCATATTCTATTCTATGTACCACTATACAGCTCTACACCACATTCTATACTATGAACCACTATACACCATTTCCTATACTATATACCACTATACACCATTTTCTAAACTATGTACCACTATAAACCATATTCCATACTATAAACAACTATACAGCTCACCCCATATTCTATACTATGTACCTCTAAACACCATAATTTTTACTATGTACCACTATACACCACATTCTATACTATGTAGCACTATACACCATATTCTTTACTATGTACTACTATACACCATTTTCTATACTATGAACCACTATACAGCTCTACACCATATTCTATACTATATACCACTATACACCATATTCTATACTATGTACCACTATTCACCTCTACACCATATTCTATACTATGTACCACTATACAGCTGTATACCACATTCTATACTATGTACCACTATACAGCTCTACACCATATTCTATACTATATACTACTATACAACACATTATATACTATGTACCACTATACACCATATTCTATTAAACGTAACACTATACACCACATTCTATACTATGTACCACTGTACACCATATTCTATACTATGTATCACTATACACCACATTCTAGGCTATGTACCACTATACACCATATTCTATACTATGTACCTCTATACACCATATTCTATACTATGTACCACTATATACCACATTCTATACTATGTACCATTATACAGCTCTAAATCACATTCTATACTATGTACCACTATACACCACATTCTATACTATGTACCATTATACAGCTCTACACCACATTCTATAATATGTACCACTATACACCATATTCTATACTATGTACTACTATACAGCTCTACACCACATTCTATACTATGTACCACTATACACCATATTCTATGTACCACTATACCCCACATTCTAGACTATGTACCACTATACACCATATTCTATTCTATGTACCTCTATACACCATAATTTATACTATGTACCACTATACACCACATTCTATACTATGTAGCACTATACACCATATTCTGTACTATGTACATCTATACACCATTTTCTAAACTGTGTGCCACTATACACCATATTCTATACTATGTACAACAACACACCATATTTTATACTATTTACAACTATATACCATATTCTATACTTTATTCCGCTATACACCATATTTTATACTATGTACCACTATACAACACACTCTATGCTATGTAGCACTATAAACCATATTCTATGCTATGTACCTCTATTCACCATATTCTATACTATATACCACTATACACCATATTCTATACTATGTACCACTATACACCAAATTCTATACTATGTACCACAATACACCATATTCTATACTATGTACAACTATACATCTCTACACCAAATTCTACACTATGTTCCTCTATACACCATATTCTATACTATGTACCACTATACACCACATTCTAAACTATGTACCACTATACACCATATTCTATGCTATGTACCTCTATTCACCATATTCTATACTATATACCACTATACACCATATTCTATACTATGTACCACTATTCACCTCTACACCATATTCTATACTATGTACCACTATACAGCTGTATACCACATTCTATACTATGTACCACTATACAGCTCTATACCATATTCTATACTATATACTACTATACAACACATTTTATACTATGTACCACTATACACCATATTCTATTAAATGTAACACTATACACCACATTCTATACTTTGTACCATTATACAGCTCTACACCACATTATATACTATGTACCACTGTATACCATATTCTATACTATGTACCACTATACACCACATTCTAGGCTATGTACCACTATACACCATATTCTAAACTAAGTACCACTATTCACCACTTTCTATACTATGTACCATTATACAGCTCTAAATCACATTCTATACTATGTACCACTATACACCACATTCTATACTATGTACCATTATACAGCTCTACACCACATTCTATAATATGTACCACTATACACCATATTCTATACTATGTACAACTATACAGCTCTACACCACATTCTATACTATGTACCACTATACACCATATTCTATGTACCATTATACCCCACATTCTAGACTATGTACCACTATACACCATATTCTATACTATGTACTTCTATACACCATAATTTATACTATGTACCACTATACACCACATTCTATACTATGTAGCACTATACACCATATTCTATACTATGTACATCTATACACCATATTCTATACTGTGTACCACTATACACCATATTCTATACTATGTACAACAATACACCATATTCTATACTATTTACAACTATATACCATATTCTATACTATATTCCGCTGTACACCATATTTTATACTATGTACCACTATACAACACATTCTAAAATATGTAGCACTATACACCATATTCTATATTATGTACCTCTATACACCATATTCTATACTATGTACGACTATACAGCTCTACACCATATTCTATACTATATACTACTATACAACACATTATATACTATGTACCACTATACAGCATATTCTATTAAATGTAACACTATACACCACATTCTATACTATGTACCATTAGACAGCTCTACACCACATTATATACTATGTACCACTGTACACCATATTCTATACTATGTATCACTATACACCACATTCTAGGCTATGTACCACTATACACAATATTCTATACTATGTACCTCTATACACCATATTCTATACTATGTACCACTATACACCACATTCTATACTATGTACCATTATACAGCTCTAAATCACATTCTATACTATGTACCACTATACACCACATTCTATAGTATGTACCATTATACAGCTCTACACCACATTCTATAATATGTACCACTATACACCATATTCTATACTATGTACCACTATACAGCTCTACAACACATTCTATACTATGTACCACTATACACCATATTCTATGTACCACTATACCCCACTTTCTAGACTATGTACCACTATACACCACATTCTATACTATGTAGCACTATACACCATATTCTGTACTATGTACATCTATACACCATATTCTATACTGTGTGCCACTATACACCATATTCTATACTATGTACAACAACACACCATATTCTATACTATTTACAATTATATACCATATTCTATACTTTATTCCGCTATACACCATATTTTATACTATGTACCACTATACAACACATTCTATGCTATGTAGCACTATAAACCATATTCTATACAATGTACCTCTATACACAATATTCTATACTATGTACTACTATACACCAAATTCTATACTATGTACCACAATACACCATATTCTATACTATGTACCACTATATACCATATTCTATAGTATAAACCGCTATACACCATATTTTATACTATGTACCACTATACAACACATTCTATACTATGTAGAACTATACACCATATTCTATACTATGTACCTCTATTCACCATATTCTATTCTATATACCACTATACACCATATTCTATACTATGTACCACTATTCACCTCTTCACCATATTCTATACTATGTACCACTATACAGCTGTATACCACATTCTATACTATGTACCACTATACAGCTCTATACCATATTCTATACTATATACTACTATACAACACATTTTATACTATGTACCACTATACACCATATTCTATTAAATGTAACACTATACACCACATTATATACTATGTACCACTGTATACCATATTCTATACTATGTACCACTATACACCACATTCTATACTATGTACCATTAGACAGCTCTACACCACATTATATACTATGTACCACTGTACATCATATTCTATACTATGTATCACTATACACCACATTCTAGGCTATGTACCACTATACACAATATTCTATACTATGTACCTCTATACAACATATTCTATACTATGTACCACTATACACCACATTCTATACTATTTACCATTATACAGCTCTAAATCACATTCTATACTATGTACCACTATACACCACAATCTATACTATGTACCATTATACAGCTCTACACCACATTCTATAATATGTACCACTATACACCATATTCTATACTATGTACCACTATACAGCTCTACACCACATTTTATACTATGTACCACTATACACCATATTCTATGTACCATTATACCCCACATTCTAGACTATGTACCACTATACACCATATTCTATTCTATGTACCTCTATACACCATAATTTATACTATGTACCACTATACACCACATTCTATACTATGTAGCACTATACACCATATTCTGTACTATGTACATCTATACACCATATTCTATACTGTGTGCCACTATACACCATATTCTATACTATGTACAACAACACACCATATTCTATACAATTTACAACTATAAACCATATTCTATACTTTATTCCGCTATACACCATATTTTATACTATGTACCTCTATACAACATATTCTATACTATGTACCACTATACACCACATTCTATACAATTTACCATTATACAGCTCTAAATCACATTCTATATAATGTACCACTATACACCACAATCTATACTATGTACCATTATACAGCTCTACACCACATTCTATAATATGTACCACTATACACCATATTCTATACTATGTACCACTATACAGCTCTACACCACATTCTATACTATGTACCACTATACACCATATTCTATACTATGTACATCTATACACCATATTCTATACTGTGTACCACTATACACCATATTCTATACTATGTACAACAATACACCATATTCTATACTATTTACAACTATATACCATATTCTATACTATATTCCGCTGTACACCATATTTTATACTATGTACCACTATACATCACATTCTATAATATGTAAGACTATACACCATATTCTATACTATGTACCTCTATACACCATATTCTATACTATGTACCACTATACACCATATTCTATACTATGTACCACAATACACCATATTCTATACTATGTACCACTATACATCTTTACACCACATTCTATACTATGTTCCTCTATACACCATATTCTATACTATGTACCACTATATAGCTCTACACCAAATTCTATACTATGTACCACTATACACCACATTCTATACTATGTACCACTATACACCATATTCTATACTATGTACCTCTATACACCATATTCTATACTATGTACCACTATACACCATATTCTATACTATATATCACAATACACCATATTCTATACTATGTACCACTATACACCATATTCTTTACTATGTACCACTATACACAGCATATTCTATACTATGTACCACTATACACCATATTCTATGCTATGTAGCACAATACAGCTCTACACCATATTCTATACTATGTACCACAATACAGCTCTACACCATATTCTATACTATGTACCACTATACAGGTCTACACCAAATTCTATACTATGTACCACTATACACCATATTCTATACTATGTACCTCTATACACCATATTATATACTGTGTACCACTATATACCATATTCTATACTATATACCGCTATACACCATATTTTATACTATGTACCACTATACAACACATTCTATACTATGTAGCACTATACACCATATTCTATACTAGGTACCTCTATACACCATATTCTATACTATGTACCACTATACACCATATTCTATACTATGTACCACAATACACCATATTCTATAATATTTACCTCTATACACCATATTCTGTACTTTGTACCGCTATACACCATATTCTATACTATGTACCACAAAACAGCTCTACACCGTATTCTAAACTATGTACCACTATACTGCTCTACTCCATATTCTGTACTATGTACCACTATACAGCTCTACACCATAATCTTTACTATGTACCACTATACACCATATTCTATACTATGTACCACTATACACCACATTCTATACTATGTACCTCTATACACCATATTTTATACTATGTACCTCTATACACCATATTCTATACTATATATCACTATACACCATATTCTATACTATATACAACTATACAGCTCTACCCCATTTTCTAAACTGTGTACCACTATACACCATATTCTATACTATGAACCACTATAAATCTCTACACCATAATCTATACTATATATCACTATACACCATATTCTATACTATGTACCACTTTACAGGTCTATTCCACTTTCTATATTGTGTACCATTATACAGCTCTACACCATAGTCTATACTATATACTACTATACTCCACATGCTATACTATGTACCACTATACAGCATATTCTTTTCTATGTAGCACTATACACCACATTCTATACTATGTACCACTATACAGCTCTACACCACATTCTATACTATGTACCACTATACACCATATTCTATACTATATACCACTATAAACCATATTCTATACTACAAAACAACTATACAGCTCACCCCATATTCTATACTAGGTACCTCTATACACCATAATTTATACTATGTACAACTATACACCACATTCTATACTATGTAGCACTATACACCATATTCTATACTATGTACTACTATACACCATTTTCTATACTATGAACCACTATACAGCTCTACACCATATTCTATACTATATACCACTATACACCATATTCTATACTATGTAAAACTATTCACCTCTACACCATATTCTATACTATGTACCACTATACAGCTCTACACCATATTATATACTGTTAACTACTATACACCACATTCTATACTATGTACCACTATACACCATATTCTATTAAATGTAACACACTACACCACATTCTATACTATGTACCATTATACAGCTCTACACCACATTATATACTATGTACCACTGTACACCATATTCTATACTATGTACCACTATACACCACATTCTAGCTATATACCACTATACACCATATTGTATACTATGTATCACAATACACCATATTCTTTACTATGTACCACTATACACACCATATTCTATACTATGTACCTCTATACACCATTTTCTACACTATGTACCACTATACACCATATTCTATGCTATGTAGCAAAATACAGCTCTGCACCATATTCTATACTATGTACCACAATGCAGCTCTACACCATATTCTATACTATGTACCACTATACAGGTCTACACCAAATTCTATACTATGTACCACTATAAACCTTATTCTATACTATGTACCTCTATACACCATATTCTATACTGTGTACCACTATATATCATATTCTATACTATATACCGCTATACACCATATTTTATACTATGTACCACTATACAACACATTCTATACTATGTAGCACTATATACCATATTATATACTATGTAACTCTATACACCATATTCTATACTATGTACCACTATACACCATATTCTATACTATGTACCACAATACACCATATTCTATAATATTTACCTCTATACACCATATTCTGTTCTTTGTACCACTATACACCATATTCTATACTATGTACCACAAAACAGCTCTACACTATATTCTAAAAAATGTACCACTATACTGCTCTACACCATATTCTGTGCTATGTACCATTATACAGCTCTATACCACATTCTATACTATGTACAACTGTACAGCTCTACACCATATTCTATACTATATACTACTATAGACCACATTCTATACTAAGTACCACTATACACAATATTCTATACTATGTAGCACTAAACACCACATTCTATACTATGTAACACTATACAGCTCTACACAACATTCTATACTATGTACGACTTTACACCATATTCTATACTATGTACAACTATTTAGCTCTACAACACATTCTATACTATGTACCACTATACACCACATTCTATACTATGTACCATTATACAGCTTTACACCACATTCTATACTATGTATCACTATACATCATATTCTATATACCACTATACACCATATTCTAGACTATGTAAAACTATACATCATATTCTAGACTATGTACCACTATACACCATATTCTATACTATGTACCTCTATACACCACATTCTATACTATGTACCACTATACACCACATTCTATACTATGTACCACTATACACCATATTCTATACTATGTGCCTCTATACACTATATTCTATATTATGTACCACCATACACCACATTCTATACTATGTACCACTATACAGATCTACACCACATTCTATACTATGTCCAACTATACAGCTCTACACCGTATTCTATACTATGTACTACTATACACCACATTCTATACTATGTACCACTATACAGCTCTACACCATATACCACTATACACCACATTCTATACTATGTACCACTACACCACACTCTATACTATGTACCACTATGCACCACTATACACCACATTCTATACTATGTACCACTATACACCATATTCTATACTATGTACCTCTATACACCGTATTTTCTACTATGTACCGCTATACACCATATGCTATACTATGTACCACTATACAGCTCTACACCACATTCTATACTATATACCACTATACACCATATTCTATACTATGTAGCACTATACACCATATTCTATACTACATACCACTATACAGCTCTACACCATATTCTATACTATGTATCACTATACAAAATACTCTATACTATGCACCACTTTACAGCTCTACACCATATTCTATACTATATACCTTTATACACCATATTGTATACTATGTACCACTATACAGCTTTACACCATATTCTATACTATGTACCACTTTACAGCTCTACACCATATTCTATACTATATACCACAATACAGCTCTATACCATATTCTATACTATATGCTACTATACACCATATTCTATACTATGTACCACTATACAGCTTTATACCACATTCTATAGTATGTACCATTATACAGCTGTAAACCACATTCTATACTATGAACCACTATACACGATATTCTATACTATGTACCACTATACACCATATTCTATACTATGTACCAATTAACAGCTCTACACCACATTCTATACTATGTACCACTATACACCATATTCTACACTATCTACCAACATACAGCTCTACACCACATTCTATATGATGTACCACTATACACCATATTCCAGACTATGTACCACTATACACCATATTCTATACTATGTACGTCTATACACCATATTCTATACTATGTACCTCTATAAACCATATTCTATACTATATACCACTATACACCATATTCTATACTATGTACCACTATACACCATATTCTATACTATATACCACTATATAGCTCTACCCAATATACTATACTATGTAATACTATACACCTTTTTCTATACTATGAACCACTATACAGCTCTACACCATATTCTATACTATATACCACTATACGCCATATTCTATACAATGTACCACTATACACCTCTACTCCATACTCTATACTATGTACTACTATACAGCTCTACACCATAATATATACTATATACTACTATACACAACATTCTATACTATGTACCACTATACACCATATTCTAAAATATGTATCACTATACACCACATTCTATACTATGTACCAATATACACCATATTCTATACTTTGTACCTCTATACATTATGTTCTATACTATGTACCACTATATACCACATTCTATACTATGTACTACTATACAGCTCTACACCATATTCTATACTATGTACCACTGAAAACCATATTCTATACTATGTACCACTATACACCACATTCTATACTATGTACCACTATACAACATATTCTATACTTTGTAATTCTATACCCCATATTCTATACTATGTACCACTATACACCACATTCTATACTATGTACCATTATACAGCTCTACACCACATTCTATATTATGTACTACTATACACCACATTCTATACTATGTACCACTATACAGCATTACACCACATTCTATACTAAGTACCACTATACACCATATTCTATGTACCACTATACACCACATTCTAGACTATGTCTGACTATACACCATATTCTACACTATGTAGCACTATACACCTTATTCTATACTATGTACCTCTATACACCATATTCTATACTATGTACCACTATACACCATATTTTATACTATGTACCACAAAACACCATATTCTATACTATGTAACACTATATACCATATTCTATACTATGTACCACTATACTGTTCTACATCATATTTTATACTATGTACCACTATACTGCTCTTCACCATATTATTTACTCTGTACCACTATACACCATACTCTATACTATGTACCACTTTACACCATATTTTATACTATGTACCTCTATACACCATATTCTATACTTTATACCACTATACACCATATTCTATACAATGTACCACTATACACCATATTCTATACTATATACAACTATTCAGCTCTTCCCCATATTCTATACTCTGTACCACTATACACCATATTCTATACTATGAACCACTATACAGCTCTACACCATATTCTATACTATGTACCACTAAACACCATATTCTATGTACCACTATACACCACATTCTAGACTATGTCTGACTATACACCATATTCTATACTATGTACCTCTATACACCATAATTTATACTATGTACCACTATACACCATATTCTATACTATGTAGCACTATACACCTTATTCTATACTATGTACCTCTATACACCATATTCTATACTATGTACGATTATACACCATATTTTATACTATGTACCACAAAACACCATAATCTATACTATGTACCACTATATACCATATTCTATAGTATAAACAGCTATACACCATATTTTATACTATGTACCACTATACAACACATTCTATACTATGTAGAACTATACACCATATTCTATACTATGTACCTCTATACACCATATTCTATACTATGTACCACTATACACCATATTCTATTCTATGTACCACAATACACCATATTCTATACTATGTACCTCTTTACACTATATTCTATACTATGTACCACTATACTGTTCTACACCATATTCTATACAATGTACCACTGTACAGCTCTTCACCATATTATTTACTCTGTACCACTATACACCATACTCTATACTATGTACCACTTTACACCATATTCTATACTATGTACCACTATACACCACATTCTATACTATGTACCTCTATACACCATATTCTATACTTTGTACCTCTATACACCATATTCTATACTATATACCACTATACACCATATTCTATACAATGTACCACTATACACCATATTCTATACTATATACAACTATTCAGCTCTACCCCATATTCTATACTCTGTACCACTATACACCATATTCTATACTATGAACCACTATACAGCTCTACACCATATTCTTTACTGTCTACCACTATACACCTCTACACCATATTCTATACTATGTACCACTATACAGCTCTATTCCAATTTCTATACTATGTACCACTGTACAGCTCTACACCATATTCTATACTATTTACTACTATACACCACATTCTTTACTAAGTACCACTATACACCATATTCTATACTATGTAGCACTATATACCACATTCTGTACTATATACCACTACACAGCTCTACACCACATTCTATACTATGTACCACTATACACCATATTCTATACTATGTACCACTATACAGCTCACCACCACATTCTATACTATGTACCACTATACACCATATTTAAGACTATGTACCACTATACAGCATATTCTATACTATGTACCTCTATACTCCATATTCTATACTATGTACCTCTATACACCATATTCTATACTATGTACCACTCACTATACACCACATTCTATACTATGTACCACTATACACCATATTCTATACTTTGTACCTCTATTCACTATGTTCTATACATACTATGTGCCTCTATACACTATATTCTATATTATGTACCACCATACACCACATTCTATACTATGTACCACTATACAGCTCTACACCACATTCTGTACTATGTACCACTATACACCATATTCTAAACTATGTACCAATATACAGCTCTACACCATATTCTATACTACGTACCACAATAGAGCTCTATACCATATTCTATACTTTATACCACTATACACCATATTCTATACTTTGTACCACTATACAGCTTTATACCACATTCTATACTATGTACCATTATACAGCTCTAAACCACATTCTATTCTATGTACCACTATACACCATATTCTATACTATGTACCACTATACAGCTGTACACCACATTCTATACTATGTACCACTATACAACATATTCTATTCTATGTAAAACTATACAGCTCTACACCACATTCTATACTATGTACCACTATACACCATATTCTATACTATGTACCACTATACAGCTCTACACCACATTCTATACTATGTACCACTATACTCCATATTCTATGTACCACTATACACCACATTCTAGACTATGTACCATTATACACCATATTCTATACTATGTAACTATATACACCATATTCTATAATATGTACCTCTATACACCATATTCTATACTATATACCACTATACACCAAATTCTATACTATATACCACTATACACCTCTACACCACATTCTATACTATGTACCATTATACAGCTTTACACCACATTCTATACTATGTAACACTATACATCATATTCTATGTACCACTATACACCATATTCTATACTATGTACCTCTATACACCATAATCTATACTATATACCACTATACACCACATCCTATACTATGTACCATTATACAGCTCTACACCACATTCTATGCTATGTACCACTATACACCATATTCTGTACTATGAACCACTATACAGCTCTACACTATATTCTATACTATTTACCACTTTACACCATATTATATACTATGTAGCACTATACACCTCTACAGCATATTCTATGCTATGTACCACTATACAGCTCTATACCACATTCTATACTTTGTACAACTGTACAGCTCTACACCATATTCTATACTATATACTACTATAGACCACATTCTATACTAAGTACCACTATACACAATATTCTATACTATGTAGCACTATACACCACATTCTATACTATGTAACACTATACAGCTCTACATCACATTCTATACTATGTACGACTTTACACCATATTCTATACTATGTACAACTATTTAGCTCTACACCACATTCTATACCATGTACCACTATACACCACATTCTATTCTATGTACCATTATACAGCTTTACACCACATTCTAAACTATGTATCACTATACATCATATTCTATATACCACTATACACCATATTCTAGACTATGTAAAACTATACACCATATTCTAGACTATGTACCACTATACACCATATTCTATACTATGTACCTCTATACACCACATTCTATACTATGTACCACTATACACCACATTCTATACTATGTACCACTAAACACCATATTCTATACTATATGCCTCTATACACTATATTCTATACTATGTACCACTATACAGCTCTATACCACATTCTATACTATATACCACTATACTCCATATTCTATGTACCACTATACACCACATTCTAGACTATGTACCATTATACACCATATTCTATGCTATGTAACTCTATACACCATATTCTATACTATGTACCTCTATACACCATATGCTATACTATATACCACTATACACCAAATTCTATACTATATACCACAATACACCTCTACACCATATTCTATGCTATGTACCACTATACAGCTTTACACCACATTCCATACTATGTACCACTATACATCATATTCTATGTACCACTATACACCATATTCTAGACTATATAACACTATACACCATATTCTAGACAATGTACCACTATACACCATATTCTATACTATGTACCTCTATACACCACTTTCTATACTATGTACCACTATACACCACATTCTATACTATGTACCACCATACACCATATTCTATACTAAGTGCCTCTATACACTATATTTTATACTATGTACCTCCATACACCACATTCTATACTATGTACCACTATACAGCTCTACACCACATTCTATATTATGTACCACTATACACCATATTCTATACTATGTACCAATATACAGCTCTACACCGTATTCTATACTATGTACCACAACAGAGCTCTATACCATATTCAATACTTTATACCACTATACACCATATTCTATACTATGTACCACTATACAGCTTTATACCACATTCTATACTATGTACCATTATACAGCTCTAAACAACATTCTATACTATGTACCACTATACACCTTATTCTACACTATGTACCACTATACATCTCTACACTACATTCTATACTATGTACCACTATACAACATATTCTATACTATGTACCACTATACACATCTACACCACATTCTATACTATGTACCACTATACTCCATATTCTATGTACCAATATACACCACATTCTAGACTATGTACCATTATACACCATAATCTATACTATGTAATTCTATACACCATATTCTATACTATGTACCTCTATACACCATATTCTATACTATATACCACTATACACCCATATTCTATACTATATACCACTATACAGCTCTACCCCATATTCTATACTATGTAACACTATACACCATTTTCTATACTATGAACCACTATACAGCTTTACACCACATTCTATACTATATACAACTATACACCATATTCTATACTATATACCACTATATACCTCTACACCATATTCTATACTATGTACCACTATACTGCTCTATACCATATTCTATACTATATACTACTGTACAACACATTCTATACTATGTACCACTATACACCATATTCTATACTATGTAACACTATACACCACATTCTATACTATGTACCATTATACAGCTCTACACCACATTCTATAATATGTACCACTATATACCACATTTTATACTATGTACCACTATACAGCTCTAAACAATATTCTATACTATGTACCACTATACAGCTCTACACCACATTCTATACTATGTACCACTATACACCATATTCTATACTATGTACCAATATACACCATATTCTATACTATATACCACTATACACCACATCCTATACTATGTACCATTATACAGCTCTACACCACATTCTATACTATGTACCACAATACACCATATTCTATACTATGTAACACTATACACCACATTCTATACTATGTACCATTATGCAGCTCTACACCACATTCTATAATATGTACCACTATATACCACATTTTATACTTTGTACCACTATACAGCTCTAAACAATAATCTATACTATGTACCACTATACAGCTCTACACCACATTCTATACTATGTACCACTATACACCATATTCTATACTATGTACCACTATACACCATATTCTATACTATGTACCTCTATACACCATATTCTATACTATATACCACTATACACCACATCCTATACTATGTACCATTATACAGCTCTACACCACATTCTTTACTATGTACCACAATACACCATATTCTATACTATGTACCACTATACAGCTCTACACCACATTCTATACAATGTACCACTATACACCATATTCTATGTACCACTATACACAACATTCTAGACTATGTACCACTATACACCATATTCTATAATATTTACCTTTATACACCATATTCTATACTATTTACCTCTATACACCATATTCTATACTATATACCACTATTAACCATATTCTATACTATGTAACACTATACACCATATTCTATACTATGTACCTCTATACACCATATTCTATACTATATACCACTATACACCACATCCTATACTATGTACCATTATACAGCTCTACACCACATTCTATACTATGTACCACAATACACCATATTCTATACTATGTACCACTATACAGCTCTACACCACATTCTACACTGTGTTCCACTATACACCACATTCTATACTATGTACCAATATACACCATATTCTATACTATGTTCCACTATACAGCTCTTCACCACATTCTATACTATGTACCACTATACACCATATTCTATACTATGTACCACTATACAGCTCTACACCACATTCTATACAATGTACCACTATACACCATATTCTATAATATTTACCTTTATACACCATATTCTATACTATTTACCTCTATACACCATATT
Organism: Taudactylus pleione; assembly: GCA_031769625.1. Lineage (NCBI taxonomy): Eukaryota > Metazoa > Chordata > Amphibia > Anura > Myobatrachidae > Taudactylus > Taudactylus pleione. Next base: position 42,790 of record JAUIMM010003497.1, read on the forward strand.
CTATACTATATACCACTATTAACCATATTCTATACAATGTACCACTATACACCATATTCTATACTATATACAACTATACAGCTCTACCCCATATTCTAAACTGTGTACCACTATACACCATATTCTATACTATGTACCACTATACACCATTTTCTATTAAATGTAACACTATACACCACATTCTATACTATGTAGCACAATACACCATATTCTATACTATGTACCACTATACAGCTCTACACCACATTCTATACTATGTACCACTATACATCATATTCTATACTATGTACCACTGTTCACCTCTACACCATATTCTATACTATGTACCACTATACAGCTCTACTCCATATGCTATACTATATATTACTATACACCACATTCTATACTATGTACCACTATACACCATTTTCTATTAAATGTAACACTATACAACACATTCTATACTATGTACCATTATATAGCTCTACACCAAATTATATACTATGTACCACTATACACCATAATTTATACTATGTACCACTATACACCACATTCTATACTATGTAGCACTATACACCATATTCTATACTATGCACATCTATACACCATATTCTATACTGTGTTCCACTATACACAATATTCTATACTATGTACAACAATACACCATACTCTATACTATTTACAACTATATGCCATATTCTATACTATATTCCGCTATACACCATATTTTATACTATGTACCACTATACAACACATTGTATACTATGTAGCACTATACACCATATTCTATACTATGTACCTCTATACACCATATTCTATACTTTGTACTACTATACACCATATTCTATACTATGTAACACAATACACCATATTCTATACTATGTACCACTATACATCTCTACACCACATTCTATACTATGTTCCTCTATACACCAAATTCTATACTATGTACCTCTATATAGCTCTACAACAAATTCTATACTATGTACCACTATACACCACATTCTATACTATGTACCACTATACACCATATTCTATACTATGTACCTCTATACACCATATTCTATACTATATACCACTATACACCATATTCTATACTATGTATCACAATACACCATATTCTATACTATGTACCACTATACACCATATTCTATACTATGTACCACTATACACACCATATTCTATTCTATGTACCTCTATACACCATTTTCTATACAATTTACCACTATATACCATATTCTATACTATATTCCGCTATACACCATATTTTATACTATGTACCACTATACAACACATTCTATACTATGTAGCACTATACACCATATTCTATACTATGTACCTCTATACACCATATTCTATACTTTGTACTACTATACACCATATTCTATACTATGTACCACAATACACCATATTCTATACTTTGTACCACTATACATCTCTACACCACATTCTATATTATCTTCCTCTATACACCATATTCTATACTATGTACCTCTATATAGCTCTACAACAAATTCTATACTATGTACCACTATACACCACATTCTATACTATGTACCACTATACACCATATTCTATACTATGTACCTCTATACACCATATTCTATACTATGTACCACTATACACAATATTCTATACTATGTATCACAATACACCATATTCTATACTATGTACCACTATACACCATATTCTATACTATGTACCACTATACACACCATATTCTATTCTATGTACCTCTATACACCATTTTCTATACTATTTACCTCTATATACCATATTCTATACTATATTCCGCTATACACCATATTTTATACTATGTACCACTATACAACACATTCTATACTATGTAGCACTATACACCATATTCTACACTATGTACCTCTATACACCATATTCTATACTATCTACGACTATACACCATATTCTATACTATGTACCACAAATTACACCGTATTCTATAATATGTACCACTATACATCTCTACACCACATTCTATACTATGTTCCTCTATACACCATATTCTATACTATGTACCACTATATAGCTCTACACCACATTCTATACTGTGTACCTCTATACACCATGTTCTATACTATGTACCACTATACACCATATTCTATACTATGCATCACAATACACCATATTCTATACTATGTACCACTATACACCATATTCTATACTATGTACCACTATACACACCATATTCTATACTATGTACCTCTATACACCATTTTCTGTACTATGTACCACTGTACACCATATTCTATGCAATGTAGCACAATACAGCTCTATACCATATTCTATACTATGTACCACAATACAGCTCTACACCATATTCTATACTATGTACCACTATACAGGTCTACACCAAATTCTATACTATGTACCACTATACACCATATTCTATTCTATATACCTCTATACACCTTATTCTATACTATGTACCTCTATACACCATATTCTATACTGTGTACCACTATATACCATATTCTACACTATATACCGCTATACACAATATTCTATACTATGTACCACTATACACCATATTCTATACTATGTACCACAATACACCATATTTTATCATATTTACCTCTATACACCATATTCTGTTCTTTGTACCACTATACACCATATTCTATACTATGTGCCACAAAACAGATCTACACTATATTCTAAAAAATGTACCACTATACTGCTCTACACCATATTCTGTACTATGTACCACTATACAGCTCTACACCATAATCTTTACTATGTACCACTATACACCATATTCTATACTATGTACCAATTTTCACCATATTCTATACTATGTACCACTATACACCACATTCTATACTATATACAACTATACAGCTCTACCCCATTTTCTAAACTGTGTACCACTATACACCATATTCTATACTATGAACCACTATACACCATATTCTATACTATATACAACTATACACCATATTCTATACTATATACAACTATACAGCTCTACCCCATTTTCTAAACTGTGTACCACTATACACCATATTCTATACTATGAACCACTATACAGCTCTACACCATATTCTATACTATATATCACTATACACCATATTCTATACTATGTACCACTTGACAGGTCTATTCCACTTTCTATATTGTGTACCACTATACAGCTCTACACCGTATTCTATACTACATACTACTATACACCACATGCTATACTATGTACCACTATACAGCTCTACACCACATTCTATACTATGTACCACTATACACCATATTCTATACTATGTACCACTATAAACCATATTCTATACTATAAACAACTATACAGCTCACCCCATATTCTATATTATATACCTCTATACACCATAATTTATACTATGTACCACTATACAACACATTCTATACTATGTAGCACTATATACCATATTCTATACTATGTACCTCTATACACCATATTCTATACTATGTACCACTATACACCATATTCTATACTATGTACCACAATACACCATATTCTATAATATTTACCTCTATACACCATATTCTGTACTTTGTACCACTATACACCATATTCTATACTATGTACCACAAAACAGCTCTACACCTTAATCTTTACTATGTACCACTATACACTATATTCTATACTATGTACCACTTTTCACCATATTCTATACTATGTACCACTATACACCACATTCTATACTATGTACCTCTATACACCATATTTTATACTATGTACCTCTATACACCATATTCTATACTATATACCACTATACACCATATTCTATACTATATAAAACTATACAGCTCTACCCCATTTTCTAAACTGTATACCACTATACACCATATTCTATACTATGAACCACTATACAGCTCTACACCATATTCTATACTATATATCACTATACACCATATTCTATACTATGTACCACTTTACAGGTCTATTCCACTTTCTATATTGTGTACCACTATACAGCTCTACACCATATTCTATACTATATACTACTATACACCACATGCTATACTATGGACCACTATACAGCTCTACACCACATTCTATACTATGTACCACTATACTGCTCTACACCATATTCTGTACTATGTACCACTATACAGCATATTCTATACTGTGTACCACTATATACCATATTCTACACTATATAGCGCTATACACAATATTTTATACTATGTACCACTATACAACACATTCTATACTATGTAGCACTATACACCATATTCTATACTATGTACCACAATACACCATATTCTATAATATTTACCTCAATACACCATATTCTATACTATATACCACTATACACCATATTCTATACTATATACAACTATACAGCTCTACCCCATTTTCTAAACTGTATACCACTATACACCATATTCAATACTATGAACCACTATACCATATTCTACACTATATACCGCTATACACCATATTTTATACTATGTACCACTATACAACACATTCTATACTATGTACCACAATACACCATATTCTATAATATTTACCTCTATACACCATATTCTATACTATGTACCACTATACACCATATTCTATACTATGTACCACAAAATGGCTCTACACCATATTCTAAACTATGTACCACTATACTGCTCTACACCATATTCTGTACTATGTACCACTATACAGCTCTACACCATAATCTTTACTATGTACCACTATACACCATATTCTATACTATGTACCACTTTACACCATATTCTATACATTGTACCACTATACAGCTCTTCAACACAATCTATACTATGTACCACTACACACCATATTCTATACTATGTACCACTATACAGCTCTACACCAAATTCTATACTATGTACCACTATACTGCTCTACACCAAATTCTATACTATGTACTACTATACACCACATTCTATACTATGTACCACTATACAGCTCTATATCATATACCACTGTACACCACATTCTATACTATGTACAACTATGTACCACTATACACCATGTTCTACAATATGTACCAATATACACCATATTCTATACTATGTACCTCTATACACCATATTCTATACTATGTACCACTATACACCATATTCTATACTATGTACAACTATACACACCATATTCTATACTATGTTCCTCTATACACCATTTTCTATACTATGTACCACTGTACACCATATTCTATGCAATGTAGCACAATACAGCTCTATACCATATTCTATACTATGTACCACAATACAGCTCTACACCAAATTCTATACTATGTACCAGAATACACCATATTCTATACTGTATACCTCTATACACCATATTCTATACTATGTACCTCTATACACCATATTCTATACTGTGGACACTATATACCATATTCTACACTATATACCGCTATACACCATATTTTATACTATGTACCATTATACAACACATTCTATTCTATGTAGCACTATACACCATATTCTATACTATGTACCACAATACACCATATTCTATAATATTTACCTCTATACACCGTATTCTATACTATGTACCACTATACACCATATTCTATACTATGTACCACAAAATGGCTCTACACCATATTCTAAACTATGTACCACTATACTGCTCTACACCATATTCTGTACTATGTACCACTATACAGCTCTACACCATAATCTTTACTATGTACCACTATACACCATATTCTATACTATGAACCACTTTACACCATATTCTATACATTGTACCACTATACAGCTCTTCAACACAAATTATACTATGTACCAATACACACCATATTCTATACTATGTACCACTATACAGCTCTACACCAAATTCTATACTATGTACCACTATACTGCTCTACACCAATTTCTGTACTATGTACTACTATACACCACATTCTATACTATGTACCACTATACACCATATTCTATACTATGTAACACTATACACCACATTCTATACTATGTACCATTATACAGCTCTACACCACATTCTATATTATGTACCACTAAACAGCTCTAAACAATATTCTATACTATGTACCACTATACACCATATTCTATACTATGTACCAATATACACCATATTCTATACTATGTACCTCTAAAAACCATATTCTATACTATATACCACTATACACCACATCCTATACTATGTACCATTATACAGCTCTACACCACATTCTATACTATGTACCACAATACACCATATTCTATACTATGTAACACTATACACCACATTCTATACTATGTACCATTTTACAGCTCTACACCACATTCTATAATATGCACCACTATATACCACATTTTATACTTTGTACCACTATACAGCTATAAACAATATTCTATAATATGTACCACTATACAGCTCTACACCACATTCTATAATATGTACCACTGTACACCACATTCTATACTAAGTACCACTATACACCATATTCTATACTATGTACCTCTATACACCATATTCTTTACAATGTACCACTTTACACCATACTCTATACTATGTACCACAATACACCATTTTCTATACTATGTTCCACTATACAACATATTCCATACTATGTACCACTATACACCATATTCTATACTATGTACCTCTATACACCATATTCTATACTATGTACCACTATACACCATATTCTATACTATGTACCACAATACAGCTCTACACCATATTCTATACTATGTACAACTATACAGCTCTACACCATATTCTATACTATGTACCACTGTACACCATATTCTATACTATGTACCACTATACACCACATTCTATACAATGTACCACTATACAGCTCTGCAACACATTCTATACTATGTACCACTATACACCATATTCTATACTATGACCAACTATACAGCTCTACACCGTATTCTATACTATGTACTACTATACACCACATTCTATACTATGTACCACTATACAGCTCTACACCATATACCACTATACACCACATTCTATACTATGTACCTCTATACACTATATTTTATACTATGTAACTCCATACACCACATTCTATACTTTTTTCCACTATACAGCTCTACACCACATTCTATACTATGTACCACTATACACCATATTCTATACTATGTACCAATATACAGCTCTACACCATATTCTATACTATGTACCACAACAGAGCTCTATACCATATTATATACTATGTACCACTATACAACATATTCTATGTACCACTATACACCACATTCTAGACTATGTACCATTATACACCATATTCTATACTATGTAACTCTATACACCATATTCTATACTATGTACCTCTATACACCATATTTTATACTATATACAACTATACACCATATTCTATACTATATACCACAATACACCATATTCTATACTATATACCACTATACAGCTCTACCCCATATTCTATACTATGTACAACTATACACCATTTTCTATACTATGAACCACTATACAGCTCTACACCACATTCTATACAATATACTACTATACACCATATTCTATACTATATACCACTATACACCTCTACACCATATTCTACACTATGTACCACTATACTGCTCTACACCATATTCTATACTATATACTACTATACAACACATTCTATACTATGTACCACTATACACCTTATTCTATACTATGTAACACTATACACTACATTCTATACTATGTACCATTATACAGCTCTACGAAACATTCTATAATATGTACCACTATATACCACATTTTATACTATGTACCACTATACACCACATTCTATACTATGTACCATTATACAGCTCTACACAACATTCTATAATATGTACCACTATTTACCACATTTTATACTTTGTACCACTATACAGCTCTAAACAATATTCTATACTATGTACCACTATACAGCTCTACACCACATTCTATAATATGTACCACTGTACACCATATTCTATACTATGTACCACTATACACCATATTCTATACTATGTAACTCTATACACCATATTCTATACTATATACCACTATACACCACATCCTAAACTATGTACCATTATACAGCTCTACAAAACATTCTATACTATGTACCACAATACACCATATTCTATACTATGTACCACTATACAGCTCTACACCACATTCTACACTGTGTTCCACTATACACCATATTCTATGTACCACTATACACCACATTCTAGACTATGTACCACTATACACCATATTCTATAATATGTACCTTTATACACCATATTCTATACTATTTACCTCTATACACCATATTCTATACTATATACCACTATTAACCATATTCTATGCAATGTACCACTATACACCATATTCTATACTATATACAACTATACAGCTCTACCCCATATTCTATACTATGTACCACTATACACCATATTCTATACTATGAACCACTATACAGCTCTACACCATATTCTATACTATTTACCTCTATACACCATATTCTTTACAATGTACCACTATACACCATATTCTAGACTATGTAGCACTATACACCTCTACACCATATTCAATGCTATGTACCACATTACAGCTCTATACCACATTCTATACTATGTACAACTGTACAGCTCTACACCATATTCTATACTCTATACTGCTATAGATCACATTCTATACTAAGTACCACTATACACCATATTCTATACTATGTAGCACTATACTCCACATTCTATAATATGTAACACTATAGAGCACTACACCACATTCTATACTATGTACCACTGTAATCCATATTCTATACTATGTACCACTATTCAGCTCTACACCACATTCTATACTATGTAAAACTATAAATCATATTCTATGTACCAATATACACCATATTCTAGACTATGTATCACTATAAACCATATTCTATACTATTTACCTCTATACACCACATTCTATACTATGTACCACTATACACCACATTCTATACTAAGTACCACTATACTCCATATTCTATATTATGTACCTCTATACACTTTATTCTTTACTATGTACCACAATACAGCTCTACACCATATTCTATACTATGTACAACTATACAGCTCTACACCATATTCTATACTATGTACCACTGTACACCATATTCTATACTATGTACCACTATACACCACATTCTATACTATGTACCACTATACAGCTCTGCAACACATTCTATACTATGTACCACTATACACCATATTCTATACTATGTTCCACTATACAATGTATTCCATACTATGTACCACTATACACCATATTCTATACTATGTACCTCTATACACCATATTCTATACTATGTACCACTATACTCCATATTCTATACTATGTACCACAATACAGCTCTACACCATATTCTATACTATGTACAACTATACAGCTCTACACCATATTCTATACTATGTACCACTGTACACCATATTCTATACTATGTACCACTATACACCACATTCTATACTATGTACCACTATACAGCTCTGCAACACATTCTATACTATGTACCACTATACACCATATTCTATACTATGTACCACTATACAGCTCTACACCACATTCTATACTATGAACAACTATACAGCTCTACACCATATTCTATACTATGTACTACTATACACCACATTCTATACTATGTACCACTATACAGCTCTACACCATATACCACTATACACCACATTCTATACTATGTACCACTACACCACACTCTATACTATGTACCACTATGCACCACGATACACCACATTCTATACTATGTACCACTATACACCATATTCTATAATATGTACCTCTATACACCGTATTTTATACTATGTACCACTATACACGATATGCTATACTATGTACCACTATACAGCTCTACACCACATTCTATACTATATACCACTATACACCATATTCTATACTATGTAGCACTATACACCATATTCTATACTACATACCACTATACAGCTCTACACCATATTCTATGCTATGTATCACTATAAACAATACTCTATACTATGCACCACTTTACAGCTCTACACCATATTGTATACTATATACCACTATACACCATATTGTATACTATGTACCACTATACACAACTACACCACATTCTATACTATGTCCAACTATACAGCTCTGCACCGTATTCTATACTATGTACTACTATACACCACATTCTATACTATGTACCACTATACAGCTCTACAACATATACCACTATACACCACATTCTATACTATGTACCACTACACCACACTCTATACTATGTACCACTATGCACCACTATACACCACATTCTATACTATGTACCACTATACACCATATTCTATACTATGTACCTCTATACCCAGTATTTTATACTATGTACCACTATACACCATATGCTATACTATGTAGCACTATACAGCTCTACACCACATTCTATACTATATACCACTATACACCATATTCTATACTATGTAGCACTATACACCATATTCTATACTACATACCACTATACAGCTCTACACCATATTCTATGCTATGTATCACTATACACAATACTCTATACTATGCACCACTTTACAGCTCTACACCATATTCTATATTATCTACCACTATACACCATATTGTATACTATGTACCACTATACAGCTCTACACCATATTCTATACTATGTACCACTTTACAGCTCTACACCTTATTCTATACTATATACCACAATACAGCTCTATATCATATTCTATACTATATGCTACTATACACCATATTCTATACTATGTACCACTATACAGCTTTATACCACATTCTATAGTATGTACCATTATACAGCTGTAAACCACATTCTAAACTATGAACCACTATACACCATATTCTATACTATGTACCACTATACACCATATTCTATACTATGTACCAATAAACAGCTCTACACCATATTCTATACTATGTACGTCTATACACCATATTCTATACTATGTACCTCTATTAACCATATTCTATACTATATACCACAATACACCATAGTCTATACTATGTACCACTATACACCATATTCTATAGTATATACCACTATATAGCTCTGCCCCATATTCTATACTATGTACCACTATACACCATTTTCTATACTATGAACCACTATACAGCTCTACACCATATTCTATACTATATACCACTATACACCATATTCTATACTATGTACCACTATACACCTCTACACCATACTCTATACTATGTACTACTATACAGCTCTACACCATAATATATACTATATACTACTATACACCACATTCTATACTATGTACCACTATACACCATATTCTATAAAATGTAAAACTATACACCACATTCTATACTATGTACCACTATACACCATATTCTATAATTTGTACCTCTATACATTATGTTCTATACTATGTACCACTATATACCACATTCTATACTATGTACTACTATACAGCTCTACACCATATTCTATACTATGTACCGCTATACATCTCTAAACCACATTCTATACTATGTACCACTGTACACCATATTCTATACTATGTACCACTATACACCACATTCTAGACTATGTACCACTATACAACATATTCTATACTATGTAATTCTATACACCATATTCTATACTATGTACCACTATACACCACATTCTATACTATGTACCATTATACAGCTCTACACCACATTCTATATTATGTACCACTGTACACCACATTCTGTACTATGTACAACTATACAGCTCTACACCACATTCTTTACTATGTACCACTAAACACCATATTCTATGTACCACTATACTCCACATTCTAGACTATGTCTGACTACACACCATATTCTATACTATGTACCTCTATACACCATAATTTATACTATGTACCACTATACACCACATTCTACACTATGTAGCACTATACACCTTATTCTATACTATGTACCTCTATACACCATATTCTATACTATGTACCACTATACACCATATTTTATACTATGTACCGCAAAACACCATATTCTATACTATGTACCACTATATACCATATTCTATACTATGTACCACTATACTGTTCTACATCATATTCTATACTATGTACCACTATACAGCTCTTCACCATATTATTTACTCTGTACCTCTATACACCAAATTCTATACTATGTACCACTTTACACCATATTCTATACAATGTACCACTATACACCATATTCTATACTATATACAACTATTCAGCTCTACCCCCATTTTCTATACTCTGTACCACTATACACCATATTCTATACTATGAACCACTATACAGCTCTACACCATATTCTATACTATCTACCACTATACACCTCTACACCATATTCTATGCTATGTACCACTATACAGCTCTATTCCACTTTGTATACTATGTACCCACTGTAGAGCTCTACACCATATTCTATACTATCTACTACTATACACCACATTCTATACTAAGTACCACTATACACCATATTCTATACTATGTAGCACTATATACCACATTCTATACTTTATACCACTACACAGCTCTACACCACATTCTATACTATGTACCACTATACACCATATTCTATACTATGTACCACTATAAAGCTCAACACCACATTCTATACTATGTACCACTATACACCATATTCAAGACTATGTACCACTATAAACCAAATTCTATACTATGTACCTCTATACACCATATTCTATACTATGTACCACTCACTATACACCACATTCTATACTATGTACCACTATACATCATATTCTATACTTTGTACCTCTATACACTATGTTCTATTCTATGTACCACTATACACCACATTCTATACTATGTACCACTATACAGCTCTACACCACATTCTATACAATGTACCACTATACACCATATTCTATACTTTGAACCTCTATACACCATATTCTATACTATGTACCATTATACAGCTTTATACCACATTCTTTAATATGTACTACTATACACCACATTCTATACTATAAACCACTATACAGCTCTACACAACATTCTATACTATGTACCACTATACACCATATTCTATACAATGTACCACTATATACCACATTCTATACTATGTACCACTATACAGCTCTACACAAAATTCTATACTATATACCACTATACAACACATTCTATACTATTTACCACTATACACCATATTCTATACTATAAATCACTATACAGCTCTACACAACATTCTATACTATGTAACACTATACACCATATTCTATAAAAAGTAACACTATACACCACATTCTATACTATGTACCACTATACACCATATTCTATACTTTGTACCTCTATACATTATGTTCTATACTATGTACCACTATATACCACATTCTATACTATGAACTACTATACAGCTCTACACCATATTCTATACTATGTACCACTATACATCTCGACACCACATTCTATACTATGTACCACTGTACACCATATTCTATACTATGTACCACTATACACCACATTCAAGACTATGTACCACTATACAACATATTCTATACTATGTACCACTATACACCATATTCTATACTATGTACCAATTAACAGCTCTACACCACATTCTATACTATGTACCACTATACACCATATTCTATACTATGTACGTCTATACACCATATTCTATACTATGTACCACTATGCAGCTCTACACCACATTCTATACTATGTACCACTAAACACAATATTCTTGGTACCACTATACACCACATTCTAGACTATGTCTGACTATACACCATATTCTATACAATGTACCTCTATACACCATAATTTATACTATGTACCACTATACACCACATTCTATACTATGTAGCACTATACACCTTATTCTATACTATGTACCTCTATACACCATATTCTATACTATGTACCATTATACACCATATTATATACTATGTACCACAAAACACCATATTCTATACTATGTACCACTATATACCATATTCTATAGTATAAACCGCTATACACTATATTTTATACTATGTACCACTATACAACACATTCTATACTATGTAGAACTATACACCATATTCTATACTGTGTACCTCTATACACCATATGCTATACTATGTACCACTTTACACCATATTCTATTCTATGTACCACAATACACCATATTTTCCTACTATGTACCTCTTTACACCATATTCTATACTATGTACCACTATACACCATATTCTACACTATGAACCACTATACAGCTCTACACCATATTCTATACTATTTACCACTATACAACATATTCTATACTATGTACCACTATACACCTCTACACCATATTCAATGCTATGTACCACTTTACAGCTCTATACCACATTCTATACTATGTACAACTGTACAGCTCTACACCATATTCTATACTCTATACTGCTATAGATCACATTCTATACTAAGTACCACTATACACCATATTCTATACTATGTAGCACTATACACCACATTCTATACTATGTAACACTATACAGCACTACACCACATTCTATACTATGTACCACTGTAATCCATATTCTATACTATATACCACTATTCAGCTCTACACCACATTCTATACTATGTAAAACTATAAATCATATTCTATGTACCAATATACACCATATTCTAGACTATGTATCACTATACACCATATTCTATACTATTTACCTCTATACACCACATTCTATACTATGTACCACTATACACCACATTCTATACTAAGTACCACTATACTCCATATTCTATACTATGTACCTCTAGACACCTTATTCTTTACAATGTACCACTTTACACCATATTCTATACTATGTACCACTATACACCATATTCTATACTATGTTCCACTATACAATGTATTCCATACTATGTACCACTATACACCATATTCTATACTCTGTACCTCTATACACCTTATTCTATACTATGTACCACTATACTCCATATTCTATACTATGTACCACAATACAGCTCTACACCATATTCTATACTATGTACAATTATACAGCTCTACACCATATTCTATACTATGTACCACTGTACACTATATTCTATACTATGTACCACTCTACACCACATTCTATACTATGTACCACTATACAGCTCTGCAACACATTCTATACTATGTACCACTATACACCATATTCTATACTATGAACAACTATACAGCTCTACACCATATTCTATACTATGTACTACTATACACCACATTCTATACTATGTACCACTATACAGCTCTACACCATATACCACTATACACCACATTCTATACTATGTACCACTACACCACACTCTATACTATGTACCACTATGCACCACTATACACCACATTCTATACTATGTACCACTATACACAATATTCTATAATATGTACCTCTATACACCGTATTTTATACTATGTACCACTATACACCATATGCTATACTATGTAGCACTATACAGCTCTACACCACATTCTATACTATATACCACTATACACCATATTCTATACTATGTAGCACTATACACCATATTCTATACTACATACCACTATATATCTCTACACCATATTCTATGCTATGTATCACTATACACAATACTATATACTATGCACCACTTTACAGCTCTACACCATATTCTATATTATATACCACTATACACCATATTGTATACTATGTACCACTATACAGCTCTACACCATATTCTATACTATGTACCACTTTACAGCTCTACACCATATTCTATACTATATACCACAATACAGCTCTATATCATATTCTATACTATATGCTACTATACACCATATTCTATACTATGTACCACTATACAGCTATATACCACATTCTATAGTATGTACCATTATACAGCTGTAAACCACATTCTATACTATGAACCACTATACACCATATTCTATACTATGTACCACTATACACCATATTCTATACTATGTACCAATTAACAGCTCTACACCACATTCTATACTATGTACCACTATACACCATATTCTATACTATGTACGTCTATACACCATATTCTATACTATGTACCTCTATTAACCATATTCTATACTATATACCACTATACACCATAGTCTATACTATGTACCACTATACACCATATTCTATAGTATATACCACTATATAGCTCTGCCCCATATTCTATACTATGTACCACTATACACCATTTTCTATACTATGAACAACTATACAGCTCTACACCATATTCTATACTATATACCACTATACACCATATTCTATACTATGTACCACTATACACCTCTACACCATACTCTATACTATGTACTACTATACAGCTCTACTCCATAATATATACTATATACTACTATACACCACATTCTATACTATGTACCACTATACACCATATTCTATAAAATGTAAAACTATACACCACATTCTATACTATGTACCACTATACACCATATTCTATAATTTATACCTCTATACATTATGTTCTATACTATGTACCACTATATACCACATTCTATACTATGTACTACTATACATCTCTACACCACATTCTATACTATGTACCACTGTACACCATATTCTATACTATGTACCACTATACACCACATTCTAGACTATGTACCACTATACAACATATTCTATACTATGTAATTCTATACACCATATTCTATACTATGTACCACTATACACCACATTCTATACTATGTACCATTATACAGCTCTACACCACATTCTATATTATGTACCACTATACACCACATTCTATACTATGTACAACTATACAGCTCTACACCACATTCTATACTATGTACCACTAAACACCATATTCTAAGTACCACTATACTCCACATTCTAGACTATGTCTGACTACACACCATATTCTATACTATGTACCTCTATACACCATATTCTATACTATGTACCACTATACACAATATTTTATACTATGTACCACAAAACACCATATTCTATACTATGTACCACTATACTCCACATTCTACACTATGTAGCACTATACACCTTATTCTATACTATGTACCTCTATACACCATATTCTATACTATGTACCACTATACACAATATTTTATACTATGTACCACAAAACACCATATTCTATACTATGTACCACTATATACCATATTCTATACTATGTACCACTATACTGTTCTACATCATATTCTATACTATGTACCACTATACAGCTCTTCACCATATTATTTACTCTGTACCTCTATACACCAAATTCTATACTATGAACCACTTTACACCATATTCTATACAATGTACCACTATACACCATATTCTATACTATATACAACTATTCAGCTCTACCTCATATTCTATACTACGTAACACTATACACCATATTCTATACTATGAACCACTATACAGCTCTACACCATATTCTATACTATCTACCACTATACACCTCTACACCATATTCTATGCTATGTACCACTATACAGCTCTATTCCACTTTCTATACTATGTACCACTGTACAGCTCTACACCATATTCTATACTATATACTACTATACACCACATTCTATACTAAGTACCACTATACACCATATTCTATACTATGTAGCACTATATACCACATTCTATACTTTATACCACTACACAGCTCTACACCACATTCTATACTATGTACCACTATACACCATATTCTATACTATGTACCACTATACAGCTCAACACCACATTCTATACTATGTACCACTATACACCATATTCAAGACTATGTACCACTATACACCATATTCTATACTATGTACCTCTATACACCATATTCTATACTATGTACCTCTATACACCATATTCTATACTATGTACCTCTATACACTATGTTCTATACTATGTAACCACTATACACCACAATCTATACTATGTACCACTATACAGCTCTACACCACATTCTATACCAATGTACCACTATACACCATATTCTATACTTTGAACCTCTATACACACCATATTCTATACTATGTACCATTATACAGCTTTATACCACATTCTATAATATGTACTACTATACACCACATTCTATACTATAAACCACTATACAGCTCTACACAACATTCTATACTATGTACCACTATACACCATATTCTATACAATGTACCACTATATACCACATTCTATACTATGTACCACTATACAGCTCTACACCAAATTCTATTCTATGTACCACTATACAACACATTCTATACTATTTACCACTATACACCATATTCTATACTATAAACCACTATACAGCTCTACACAACATTCTATACTATGTACCAATTATACACCATATTCTATAAAAAGTAACACTATACACCACATTCTATACTATGTACCACCATACACCATATTCTATACTATATACCACTATAACAGCTCTACACCACATCATTCTATACTATGTCCAACTATACAGCTCTACACCGTATTCTATACTATGTACTACTATACACCACATTCTATACTATGTACCACTATACAGCTCTACACCATATACCATTATACCACCACATTCTATACTATGTACCACTACACCACACTCTATAACTATGTACCACTATGCACCACTATACACCACATTCTATACTATGTACCACTATACACCATATTCTATACTATGTACCTCTATAAACCATATTTTAGACTATGTACCAATATACACCATATTCTATACTACATACCACTATACAGCTCTACACCATATTCTATGCTATGTATCACTATACACAATACTCTATACTATGCACCACTTTACAGCTCTACACCATATTCTATACTATATACCACTATACACAATACTCTATACTATGCACCACTTTACAGCTCTACACCATATTCTATACTATATACCACTTTACACCATATTGTATACTATGTACCACTATACAGCTCTACACCATATATCTATACTATGTTTCCACTTTACAGCTCTACACCATATTCTATACTATATACCACAATACAGCTCTTTACCATATTCTATACTATATGCTACTATACACCATATTCTAACCTATATTACCACTATACAGCTTTATACCACATTCTATAGTATGTACCATTATGACAGCTGTAAACCACATTCTATTCTATGAACCACTATACACCATATTATACTATGTACCACTATACACCATATGTCTATACTATGTACAAATTAACAGCTCTACACCACATTCTATACTATGTACCACTATACACCATATTCTACACTATCTACCAACATACAGCTCTACACCACATTCTATATGATGTACCACTATAAACCATATTCCAGACTATGTACCACTATACACCATATTCTATACTATGTATGTCTATACACCATATTCTATACTATGGTACCTCTGTAAACCATATTCTATACTATATACCACTATACACCATATTCTATACTATGTACCACTATACACCATATTCTATACTATATACTACTATATAGCTCTACCCCATATTCTATACTATGTACCACTATACACCATTTTCTATACTATGAACCCACTATACAGCTCTACACCATATTCTATACTATATACCACTATACACCATATTCTATACAATGTACCACTATACACCATATTCTATACTATGTACCAATATACACCATATTCTATACTTTGTACCTCTTTACATTATGTTCTATACTATGTACCACTATATACCACATTCTATACTATGTACTACCTATACAGCTCTACACCATATTCTATACAATGTACCACTATACATCTGTACACCACATTCTATACTATGTACCACTGAACACCCATATTCCTATACTATGTACCACTATACACCACATTCTATACTATGTACCACTATACATCATATTCTATACTATGTAATTCTATACACCATATTCTATACTATGTACCACTATACACACCACATTCTATACTATGTACCATTATACAGCTCTACACCACATTCTATATTATGTACTACTATACACCACATTCTATACTATACTACCACTATACACCATATTCTATGTACCACTATACACCACATTCTAGACTATGTCTGATTATACACCATATTCTACACTATGTAGCACTATACACCTTATTCTATATTATGTACCTCTATACACCATATTCTATACTATGTACCACTATACAACCATATTTTATACTATGTACCACAAAACACCATATTCTATACTATGTACCACTATATACCATATTCTATACTATGTACCACTATACTGTTCTACATCATATTCTATACTATGTACCACTATACAGCTCTTCACCATATTATTTACTCTGTACCACTATACAAAATACTCTATACTATGTACCACTTTACACCATATTTTATACTATGTACCACTATACACCACATTCTATACTATGTACCTCTATACACCATATTCTATACTATGTACCTCTATACACCATATTCTATACTATATACCACAATACACCATATTCTATACAATGTACCACTATACACCATATTCTATACTATATACAACTATTCAGATCTTCCCCATATTCTAATACTCCTGTACCACTATACACCATATTCTATACTATGAACCACTATACAGCTCTACACCATATTCTATACTATCTACCACTATTCACCTCTACACCATATTCTATGCTATGTACCACTATACAGCTCTATTCCACTTTCTATACTATGTACCCACTGTACAGCTCTACACCATATTCTATACTATATACTACTATACACCACATTCTATACTAAGTACCACTATACACCATATTCTATACTAGGTAGCACTATATACCACATTCTATACTTTATACCACTACACAGCCTCTACACCACATTCTATACTATGTACCACTATACACCATATTCTATACTATGTACCACTATACAGCTCAAACACCACATTCTATACTATGTACCACTATACACCATATTCAAGACTATGTACCACTATACACCATATTCTATACTATGTACCTCTATACACCATATTCTATACTATGTACCTCTATACACCATATTCTATACTATGTACCACTCACTATACACCACATTCTATACTATGTACCACTATACACCATATTCTATACTTTGTACCTCTATACACTATGTTCTATACTATGTACCACTATACACCACATTCTATACTATGTACCACTATACAGCTCTACACCACATTCTATAGAATGTACCACTATACACCATATTCTATACTTTGAACCTCTATACACCATTTTCTATACTATGTACCATTTTACAGCTTTATACCACATTCTATAATATGTTACTACTATACACCCACATTCTATACTATAAACCACTATACAGCTCTACACAACATTCCTATACTATGTACCACTATACACCATATTCTATACAATGTACCACTATATACCACATTCTATACTATGTACCACTATACAGCTCTACACCAAATTCTATTCTATGTACCACTATACAACACATTCTATACTATTTACCCACTATACACCATATTCTTATACTATAAACCACTATACAGCTCTAGCACAAACTTCTATACTATGTACCATTATACACCATATTCTATAAAAAGTAACACTATACACCACATTCTATACTATGTACCACTATACACCATATTCTATACTTTGTACCTCTATACATATGTTCTATACTATGTACCACTGTATACCACATTCTATACTATGAACTACTATACAGCTCTACACCATATTCTATTACTATGTACCACTACTACATCTCTACACCACATTCTATACTATGTACCACTTTACACCATATTCTATACTATGTACCACTATACACCACATTCTAGACTATGTAACACTATACAACATATTCTATACTATGTAATTCTATACACCATATTCTATATCTATGTACCACTATACACCACATTCTATTCTATGTACCATTATACCAGCTCTACACCACATTCTATATTATGTACCACTATACACCACATTCTATACTATGTACCACTATACAGCTCTACACCACATTCTATACTATGTACCACTAAACACAATATTCTTGGTACCACTATACACCACATTCTAGATTATGTCTGACTATACACCAAATTCTATACTATGTACCTCTATACACCATAATTTATACTATGTACCACTCTACAGCCACATTCTATAGCTATATGTAGCACTATACACCTTATTCTATACTATGTACCTCTATACACCATATTCTATAACTATTGTACCATTATACACCATATTATATACTATGTACTACAAAACACCATATTCTATTACTATGTACCACTATAATTCCATATTCTAATAGTATAAACCGCTATACACCATATTTTATACTATGTACCACTATACAACACATTCTATACTATGTAGAACTATACACCCATATTTCTATACTATGTACCTCTATACACCATATGCTATACTATGTACCACTTTACATCATATTCTATTCTATGTACCCACAATACACCATATTCTATACTATGGTACCTCTTTACACCATATTCTATACTATGTACCACTATACTGTTCTACACCATATTCTATACTATGTACCACTATACAGCTCTTCACCATATTATTTACTCTGTACCCACTATACACCATACTCTAAACTATGTACAACTTTACACCATATTCTATACTATGTACCACTAATACACCACATTCTATACTATGTTCCTCTATACACCATATTCTATACTATGTTCCTCTATACAACATATTCTATACTATATACCACTATACACCATATTCTATACAATGTACCACTATACACCATATTCTATACTATGTACAACAGTAGAGCTCTATACCATGATTCTACACAATGTACAACTATACAGCTCTACACCCATTTTCTATACTATGTACCACTGTACACCATATTCTATACTATGTACCACTATACACCACATTCTATACTATGTACCACTATACAGCTCTACAACACATTCTATACTATGTACCACCATACACCATATTCTATACTATGTACCACTATACAGCTCTACACCACATTCTATACTATGTCCAACTATACAGCTCTACACCGTATCTCTATACTATGTACTACTATACACCACATTCTATACTATGTACAACTATACAGCTCTACACCATATACCACTATATACACCACATTCTATACTATGTACCACTACACCACACTCTATACTATGTAACACTATGCACCACTATACACCACATTCTATACTATGTACCACTATACACCATATTCTATACTATGTACCTCTATAAACCGTATTTTAAGACTATGTACCACTATACACCATATCTCTATACTACATACCACTATACAGCTCTACACCATATTCTATGCTATGTATCACTATACACAATACTCTATACTGTGCACCACTTTACAGCTCTACACCAATATTCTATACTATATACCACTATACACAATACTCTATACTATGCACCACTTTACAGCTCTACACCATATTCTATACTATATACCACTATACACCATATTGTATACTATATACCACTATACAGCTCTACACCATATTCTATACTTTGTTCCACTTTACAGCTCTACACCATATTCTATACTATATACCACAATACAGCTCTTTACCATATTTCTATACTATATGCTACTATACATCATATTCTATACTATGTACCGACTGTACAGCTTTATACCACATTCTATAGTATGTACCATTATACAGCTGTAAACCACATTCTATACTATGAACCACTATACACCATATTCTATACTATGTACCACTATACACCATATTCTATACTATGTACAAATTAACAGCTCTACACCACATTCTATACTATATACCACTATACACCATATTCTATACTATGTACCACTATACACCATATTCTATACTATGTACCACTGTACACCATTTTCTATACTATGAACCACTATACAGCTCTACACCATATTCTATACTATATACCACTATACACCATATTCTATACAATGTACCACTATACACCTCTACACCATACTCTATACTATGTACTACTATACAGCTCTACACCATAATATATACTATATACTACTATACACCACATTCTATACTATGTACCACTATACACCATATTCTAAAAAATGTAACACTATACACACACATTCTATAATATTTACCAATATACACCATATTCTATACTTTGTACCTCTACACATTATGTTCTATACTATGTACCACTATATACCACATTCTTATACTATGTACTACTATACAGCTCTACACCATATTCTATACAATGTACCACTATATCATCTGTACACCACATTCTATACTATGTACCACTGAACACCATATTCTATACTATGTACCACTATACACCACATTCTATACTATGTACCACTATACAACATATTCTATACTATGTACCATTATACAGCTCTACACCACAATTCTATATTATGTACTACTATACACCACATTCTATACTATATACCACTATACACCATATTCTATGTACCACTATACACCACATTCTAGACTATGTCTGATTATACACCATATTCTACACTATGTAGCACTATACACCTTATTCTATATTATGTACCTCTATACACCATATTCTATACTATGTACCACTATACACCATATTTTATACTATGTACCACAAAACACCATATTCTATACTGTGTACCACTATATACCATATTCTATACTATGTACCACTATACTGTTCTACATCATATTCTATACTATGTACCCACTATACAGCTCTTCACCATATTATTTACTCTGTACCACTATACAAAAATACTCTATACTATGTACCACTTTTACACCATATTTTATACTATGTACCACTATACACCACATTCTATACTATGTACCTCTATACACCATATTCTATACTATGTACCTCTATACACCATATTCTATACTATATACCACAATACACCATATTCTATACAATGTACCACTATACACCATCATTCTATACTATATACAACTATTCAGCTCTTCCCCATATTCTATACTCTGTACCACTACTACACCATATTCTATACTATGAACCACTATACAGCTCTACACCATATTCTATACTATGTACCACTAAACACCATATTCTATGTACCACTATACACCACATTCTAGACTATGTCTGACTATACACCATATTGTATACTATGTACCTCTATACACCATAATTTTATACTATGTACCACTATACACCATATTCTATACTATGCAGCACTATACACCTTATTCTATACTATGTACCTCTATACACCATATTCTATACTATGTACGATTTATACCACCATATTTTATACTATGTACCACAAAAACACCATATTCTATACTATGTACCACTATATACCATATTCTATAGTATAAACCGCTATACACCATATTTTATACTATGTACCACTATAACACCATATTCTATACTACTGTACCACTACACACCATATTCTATTCTATGTACCACAATACACCCATATTCTATACTATGTACCTCTTTACACCATATTCTATACTATGTACCACTATACTGTTCTACACCATATTCTATACAATGTATCACTATACAGCTCTTCACCATATTATTTACTCTGTACCACTATACACCCATACTCTATACTATGTACCGACTTTACGACACCATGTTTTATACTATGTACCACTATACACCACATTCTATACTATGTACCTCTATACACCATATTCTATACTATGTACCTCTATACACCATATTCTATACTATATACCACTATACACCATATTCTATACAATGTACCACTATACACCATATTCTATACTATATACAACTTTTCAGCTCTACCCCATATTCTATACTCTGTACCACTATACACCATATTCTATACTATAAACCACTATACAGCTCTACACCATATTCTTTACTATCTACCACTATACACCTCTACACCATATTCTATACTATTTACCACTATACAGCTCTATTCCACTTTCTATACTATGTACCACTGTACAGCTCTACACCATATTCTATACTATATACTACTATACACCACATTCTTTACTAAGTACCACCATACACCATATTCTATACTATGTAGCACTATATACCACATTCTGTACTATATACCACAACACAGCTCTACACCACATTCTATACTATGTACCACTATACAGTTCAACACCACATTCTATTCTATGTACCACTATACACCATATTTAAGACTATGTACCACTATGCACCATATTCTATACTATGTACCTCTATACTCCATATTCTATACTATGTACCTCTATACACCATATTCTATACTATGTACCACTCACTATACACCACATTCTATACTATGTACCACTATACACCATATTCTATACTTTGTACCTCTATTCACTATGTTCTATACTATGTACCACTATACACCACATTCTATGCTATGTACCACTTTACAGCTCTACACCACATTCTATACTATGTACCACTATACACCATATTCTATACTATGTACCATTATACAGCTTTACACCACATTCTATAATATGTACTACTATACACCACATTATATACTATAAACCACTATACAGCTCTACACAACATTCTATACTATGTACCACTATACACCATATTCTATACAATGTACCACTATATACCACATTCTATACTATGTACCACTATACAGCTCTACATCAAATTCTATACTATGTACCACTATACAACACATTCTATACTATTTACCACTATACACCATATTCTATACTATAAACCACTATACAGCTCGACACAACATTCTATACTATGTACCACTATACACCATATTCTATACTATGTACCTCTATACACCATAATTTAAACTATGTACCACTAAACACCATATTCTATACTATGTAGCACTATACACCTTATTCTATACTATGTACCTCTATACACCATATTCTATTCTATGTACCACAATACACCATATTCTATACTATGTACCTCTTTACACCATATTCTATACTATGTACCACTATACTGTTCTACACCATATTCTATACAATGTACCACTATACAGCTCTTCACCATATTATTTACTCTGTACCACTATACACCATACTCTATACTATGTACCACTGTACACCATATTCTATACTATGAACCACTATACACCACATTCTATACTATGTACCACTATACAGCTCTACAACACATTCTATACTATGTACCACTATACACCACATTCTATACTATGTACCACTATACAGCTCTACACCACATTCTATACTATGTACTACTATATACCACATTCTATACTATGTACCACTATACAGCTCTACACCATATACCACTATACACAACATTCTGTACTATGTACCACTACACCACACTCTATACTATGTACCACTATACACTATATTCTATACTATGTACCACTATACACCACATTCTATACTATAAACCACTATACAGCTTTACACAACATTCTATACTATGTACCATATTCTATACTATGTACCTCTATACACCATAATTTATACTATGTACCACTATACACCACATTCTATACTATGTGGCACTATACACCTTATTCTATACTATGTACCTCTATACAGCTCTTCACCATATTATTTACTCTGTACCACTATACACCATACTCTATACTATGTACCACTTTACACCATATTCTATACTATGTACCACTATACACCACATTCTATACAATGTACCTCTATACACCATATTCTATATTATGTACCTCTATACACCATATTCTATACTATATACCACTATACACCATATTCTATACAATGTACCACTATACACCATATTCTATACTATATACAACTATTCAGCTCTACCCCATATTCTATACTCTGTACCACTATACACCATATTCTAAACTATGAACCACTATACAGCTCTACACCATATTCTATACTATCTACCACTGTACACCTCTACACCATATTCTATGCTATGTACCACTATACAGCTCTATTCCACTTTCTATACTATGTACCACTGTACAGCTCTACACCATATTCTATACTATATACCACTATACACCACATTCTATACTAAGTACCACTATACACCATATTCTATACTATGTAGCACTACATACCACATTCTATACTATATTCCACTACACAGCTCTTCACCACATTCTATACTATGTACCACTATACACCATATTCTATACTATGTACCACTATACAGCTCAACAACACATTCTATACTATGTACAACAATACACCATATTCAAGACTATGTACCACTATACAACTTTATACCACATTCTATAGTATGTACCATTATACAACTGTAAACCACATTCTACACTATGAACCACTAAACACCATATTCTATACTATGTACCACTATACACCATATTCTATACTATGTACCACTTAACAGCTCTACCCCACAATCTATACTATGTACCACTATACACCATATTCTACACTATGTACCAATATACAGCTCTACACCACATTCTATACTATGTACCACTATACACCATATTCCAGACTATGTACCACTATACACCATATTCTATACTATGTACGTCTATACACCATATTCTATACTATGTAACTCTATAAACCATATTCTATACTATATACCACTATACACCATATTCTATACTATGTACCACTGTACACCATATTCTATACTATATACCACTATACAGCATTTTCTATACTATGAACCACTTTACAGCTCTACACCATATTCTATACTATGTACTACTATACAGCTCTACACCATAATATATACTATATACTACTATACACCACATCCTATACTATGTAGCACTATACACCATATTCTACACTATGTACCACTATACACTATATTCTATACTATGTACCACTGTACAACATATTCTATTCTATAAACCACTATACAGGGCTACCCCATATTCTATACCATGTACCACTATACACCATATTCTATACTATGTACTATACACCATATTCTATACTATGTACTATACACCATATTCTATACTATGTACCAATATACACCATATTCTATACTATGTACCACTATACAGCTCTACATCAAATTCAATACAATATACCACTATACACCATATTCTATGCTATGTACCACTATACACAATATTCTGTACTATGTACAACTATACACCATATTCTATACTATATACCACTATACACCATTTTCTATACTATGTACCACTATACAACATATTCTATACTATACACCACTATACAGGGCTACCCCATATTCTATACCATGTACCACTATTAACCTATAGTATAGAATGTGGTGTATAGTGGAACACAGTGTAGAATGTGGTGTAGAGCTGTATAGTGGTACATAGTATAGAATATGGTGTATTGTGGTACATAGTATAGAATGTGGTGTAGAGCTGTATAATGGTACATAGTATAGTATGTGGTGTATAGTGGTACATAGTATAGAATATGGTGTATAGTGGTACATTGTAGAGAATATGGTTAATAGTGGTATATAGTATAGAATATGGTGTATAGAGGTAAATAGTATAGAATATGGTGTATAAAGGTAAATATTATAGAATATGGTGTATAGTGGTACATAGTCTAGAATGTTGTGTATAGTGGTACATAGAATATGGTGTATAGTGGTACATTGTATAGAATGTGGTGTAGAGCTGTATAGTGGTACATAGTATAGAATATGGTGTATAGTGGTACATAGTATAGAATGTGGTGAAGAGCTGAATGGTGGAACATAGTATAGAATATGGTGTATAATGGTACATAGTATAGAATGTGGTGTATAGTGGAACACAGTGTAGAATGTGGTGTAGAGCTGTATAGTGGTACATAGTATAGAATATGGTGTATTGTGGTACATAGTAAAGAATGTGGTGTAGAGCTGTATAATGGTACATAGTATAGGATGTGGTAAATAGTGGTATATAGTATAGAATATGGTGTATAGAGGTACATAGTATAGAATATGGTGTATAGTGGTACATAGTATAGAATATGGTGTATAGTGGTACATAGTATAAAATATGGTGTATAATCGTACATAGTATAGAATATGGTGTATAGAGGTACATAGTATAGAAAAAGGTGTATAGTGCTACATAGTATAGAATATGGTGTTTAGTGGTACATAGTATAAATTATGGTGTATAGACGTACATAGTATAGAATATGGTGTATAGTCAGTCATAGTCTAGAATGTGGTGTATAGTGGTACATAGAATATGGTGTTTAGTGGTACATAGTATAGAATATGGTGTAGAGCTGTATAGTGGTTCATAGTATAGAATATGGTGTATAGTGGTACAGAGTATAGAATATGGGGAAGAGCTGAATAGTTGTATATAGTATAGAATATGGTGTATAGTGGTACATTGTATAGAATATGGTGTATAGTGGTATATAGTATAGAATATGGTGTATAGAGGTACATAGTATAGAATATGGTGTATAGAGGTAAATAGTATAGAATGTGGTGTATAGTGGTACATAGTATAAAATATGGTGTAAAGTGGTACATAGTATAGAGTATGGTGTATAGTGGTACAGAGTAAATAATACATACAGTATAGAGGTACATAATATAGAATATGGTGTTTAAAGGTACATTGTATAGAATGTGGTGTATAGTTGTACATAGTATAAATTATGGTGTATAGAGGTACATAGTATAGAATATGGTATATAGTCAAACTTAGTCATAGTCTAGTGCTACATAGTATAGAATATGGTGTATAGTGGTACTTAGTAAAGAATGTGGTGTATAGTAGTAAATAGTATAGAATAAGGTGTAGAGCTGTACAGTGGTACATAGTATAGAAAGTGGAATAGAGCTGTATAGTGGTACATAGTATAGAATATGGTGTAGAGGTGTATAGTGGTAGACAGTAAAGAATATGGTGTAGAGCTGTATAGTGGTTCATAGTATAGAATATGGTGTATAGTGGTACAGAGTATAGAATATGGGGTAGAGCTGAATAGTTGTATATAGTATAGAATATGGTGTATAGTGGTACATTGTATAGAATATGGTGTATAGTGGTATATAGTATAGAATATGGTGTATAGAGGTACAAAGTATAGAATATAGTGTATAGAGGTACATAGTATAGAATGTGGTGTATAGTGGTACATAGTATAGAATATGGTGTAAAGTGGTACATAGTATAGAGTATGGTGTATAGTGGTACAGAGTAAATAATATGGTGAAGAGCTGTATAGTGGTACATTGTATAGAATATGGTGTTGAACAGTATAGTGGTACATAGTATAGAATATGGTGTAAAGAGGTACATAGTATAGAATATGGTGTATTGTGGTACATAGAATAGAATATGGTGTATAGTGGTACATAGTATAGAATATGGTGTATAGAGGTACATAGTATAGAATATGGTGTATAGTTCTACATAGTATAGAATGTGTTGTATAGTGATACATAGTATAAAATATGGTGTATAGCGGTTTATACTATAGAATATGGTATATAGTGGTACATAGTATAGATTATGGTGTTTTGTGGTACATAGTATAAAATATGGTGTATAATCGTACATAGTATAGAATATGGTGTATAGAGGTACATAGTATAGAATAAGGTGTATAGTGCTACATAGTATAGAATATGGTGTATAGTGGTACATAGTATAAATTATGGTGTATAGACGTACATAGTATAGAATATGGTGTATAGTCAGACATAGTCTAGAATGTGGTGTATAGTGGTACATAGAATATGGTGTTTAGTGGTACATAGTATAGAATATGGTGTAGAGCTGTATAGTGGTTCATAGTGTAGAATATGGTGTATAGTGGTACAGAGTATAGAATATGGGGAAGAGCTGAATAGTTGTATATAGTATAGAATATGGTGTATAGTGGTACATTGTATAGAATATGGTGTATAGTGGTATATAGTATAGAATATGGTGTATAGAGGTACATAGTACAGAATATGGTGTATAGAGGTAAATAGTATAGAATGTGGTGTATAGTGGTACATAGTATAAAATATGGTGTAAAGTGGTACATAGTATAGAGTATGGTGTATAGTGGTACAGAGTAAATAATATGGTGAAGAGCTGTATAGTGGTACATAGTATAGAATATGATGTAGAACAGTATAGTGGTACATAGTGTAGAAAATGGTATATAGTGTTACATAGTATAGAATATGGTGTTTTGTGGTACATAGTATAAAATATGGTGTATAGTGGTACATAGTATAGAATATGGTGTATAGAGGTACATAGTATAGAATAAGGTGTATAGTGCTACATAATGTAGAATATGGTGTATAGTCAGACATAGTCTAGAATGTGGTGTATAGTGGTACATAGAATATGGTGTATAGTGGTACATAGTATAGAATGTGGTGTAGTGCTGTATAATGGTACATAGTATAAAATGTGGTGTATAGTGGTACATAGTATAGAATATGGTGTATAGAATTACATAGTATAGAATATGTTGTATAGTGGTACATAGTATAGAATGTGGTGTATAGTGGTACATAGTATAGAATATGGTGTTCAGTGGTACATAGTATAGAATGTGGTGTACAGATGTATAGTGGTACATAGTATAGAATATGGTGTAGAGCTGTATAGTAGTACATAGTATAGAATGTGGAATATAGTGGTACATAGTATAGAACATAATGTATAGAGGTACAAAGTTTAGAATATGGTGTTTATTGGTACATAGTATAGAATGTGGTGTATAGTGTTACATATTTTAGAATATGGTGTATAGTGGTACATAGTATAGAATGTTGTGTATAGTAGTATATAGTATATATTATGGTGTAGAGCTGTATAGTGGTTCATAGTATAGAATATGGTGTATAGTGGTATATAGTATAGAATGTGGTGTAGAGCTGTATAGTGGTACATAGTATAGAATATGGTGTATATTGCTACTTAGTATAGAATGTGGTGTTAAGTGGTTCATAGTAAAGAATATGGTGTATAGAGGTACATAGTATAGAATATGGTGTATATTGTTACATAGTATATAATGTCGTGTATAGTGGTATATGGTGTAGAGCTGTATAGTGGAACATAGTATAGAATGTAGTGTAAAGTAGTACATAGTATAGAATATGGTGTAGAGCTGTATAGTGGTACATAGTATAGAATGTGGTGTACAGCTGGATAGTGGTACATAGTATAGAATATGGTGTATAGTACATAGTATAGAATATGGTGTATAGTGGTACATAGAATATGATGTATAGTGGTACATAGTATAGAATGTGGTGTAAAGCTGTATAATGGTACATAGTATAGAATGTGGTGAATAGTGGTACATAGTATAGATTATGGTGTATAGTAGTACATAGTAAAGAATATGGTGTATAGTGGTACATAGTATAGAATGTGGTTTAGAGCTGTATATTGTTACATAGTATAGATTGTGGTGTAGAGCTGTAAAGTGGTACATAGTATAGAAAATGGTGTATAGAGGTACATAGTATAGTATATGGTGTATAGTGGTACATAGTATAGAATGTGGTGTAGAGCTGTATAGTGGAACATAATATAGATTGTTGTGTATAGTGGTATATAGTATATAATATAGTGTATAGAGGCACATAGTATAGCATATGGTGTATTGTGTTACATAGTATAGAATGTGCTGTATAGTGCTACATAGTATAGAATATTGTGTATAGTGGTACTTAGTATAGAATGTGGTCTATAGTAGTATATAGTATAGAATATGGTGTAGAGTTGTACAGTTGTACATAGTATAGAATGTGGTATAGAGCTGTATAGTGGTACACAGCATAGAATATGGTGTAGAGGTGTATAGTGCTACATAGTATAGAATATGGTGTAAAGTGGTAAATAGTATAGAATATGATGTAGAGCTGTATAGTGGTTCATAGTATAGAATATGAAGTATAGTGGTACATAGTATAGAATATGGGGTAGAGCTGTATAGTGGTATAAAGTATAGAATATGGTGTATAGTGGTACATTGTATAGAATATGGTTAATAGTGGTATATAGTATAGAATATGGTGTATAGAGGTAAATAGCATAGAATATGTTGTATAGTAGTACATAGTATAGAATGTGGTGTAGAGCTGTATAGTGGTACTTAGTGTAGAATATGGTGTATAGTGGTACATAGTATAGAATGTTGTTTAGAGCTGTATAATGGTACATAGTTTAGAATGTGGTATAAAGCTGTATAGTGGTACATAGTATAGAATATGGTGTATAGTGGTATACAGTATAGAATATGGTATAGAGCTCTGTTGTGGTACATAGTATAGAATATGGTGTAGAGCTGTATATTGGTACATAGTATAGAATATGGTGAATAGTGGTACATAGTATAGAATATGGTGTAGAGCTGTATAGTGGTACATAGTATAGAATGTGGTGTATGGAGGTACATAGTATAAAATATAGTGTATAGAGGCACATAGTATAGAATATGGTGTATAGTGGTACATAGTATAGAAAGTGGTGTATAGAGGTACATAGTATAGAATATGGTGTATAGTGGTACATAGTCTAGAATATGGTGTATAGTGTTATATAGTCTAGAATATGGTGTA
Source organism: Taudactylus pleione (assembly GCA_031769625.1). Lineage (NCBI taxonomy): Eukaryota > Metazoa > Chordata > Amphibia > Anura > Myobatrachidae > Taudactylus > Taudactylus pleione. Next base: position 77,075 of record JAUIMM010003497.1, read on the forward strand.
TAGTGGTCCATAGAATATGATGTATAGTGGTACATAGTATAGAATGTGGTGTAAAGCTGTATAGTGGTACATAGCATAGAATATGGTGTAGAGTTGTATAGTGGTATATAGTATAGAATTTGGTGTATAGTGGTATATAGTATAGAATATGGTGTATAGAGGTACATAGTATAGAATATGGTGTATAATGGTACATAGTCTAGAATGTGGTGTATAGTGGTACATAGAAAATGGAGTATAGTGGTACATGGTATAGAATGTGGTGTAGAGCTGTATAGTGGTACATAGTATAGAAAATGGTGTATAGTGGTACATAGTATAGAATGTGGTGTAGAGCTGTATAGTTTTACATAGTATAGAATATGTTGTATAGTGGAACATAGTATAGAATGTGGTGTACTGCTGTATAGTGGTACATAGTATAGAATATGGGGTATAGTGGTACATAGTATAGAATGTGATTTAGAGCTGTACAATGGTACATAGTATAGAATGTGGTATAAAGCTGTATAGTGGTACAAAGTATAGAATATGGTGTATAGTGGTTTAAAGTATAGAATATGGTATAGAGCTCTATTGTGGTACATAGTAAAGAATATGGTGTAGAGCTGTATATTGGTACATAGTTTAGAATATGGTGTATAGTGGTACATAGTATAGAATATTTTGTATAGATTTACATAGTATAGAATATGGTGTACAGTGGTACATAGTATAGAATGTGGTGTATAGTGGTACATAGTGGTACATAGCATAGAATGTGGTGTAGTGGTACATAGTATAGAATGTGGTGTATAGTGGTATATGGTGTAGAGCTGTATAGTGGTACATTGTATAGAATGTGGTGTATAGTGTTACATAGAATAGAATATGGTGTATAGTGGTACATAGTATAGAATGTGTTGTATAGTAGTATATAGTATAGAATATGGTGTAGAGCAGTATAGTGGTACATAGTATAGAGTATGGTGTAGAGGTGTATAGTGGTTTATAGTATAGAAAATGGTGTATAGTGGTACATAGTATAGAATATGGGGTATAGTGGTACATAGTCTAGAATACGGTGAATAGTGGTACATAGAATATGATGTGGTGTAGAGCTGAATAGTGGTTCATAGTATAGAATATTTTGTATAGTCGTACATAGTATAGAATGTGGTGTAGAGCTGTATAGTGTTACATAGTATAGAATGTGGTGTATAGTGCTACATAGTATAGAATATTGTGTATAGTGGTACTTAGTATAGAATGTGGTCTATAGTAGTATATAGTATAGAATATGGTGTAGAGTTGTACAGTTGTACATAGTATAGAATGTGGTATAGAGCTGTATAGTGGTACATAGCATAGAATATGGTGTAGAGGTGTATAGAGCTACATAGTATAGAATATGGTGTAAAGTTGTAAATAGTATAGAATATGGTGTAGAGCTGTATAGTGGTTCATAGTATAGAATATGGTGTATAGTGGTACATAGTATAGAATATGGGGTAGAGCTGTATAGTTGTATAAAGTATAGAATATGGTGTATAGTGGTACATTGTATAGAATATGGTTAATAGTGGTATATAGTATAGAATATGGTGTATAGAAGTAAATAGTATAGAATATGGTGTATAAAGGTACATAATATAGAATATGCTGTATAGTGGTACATAGTCTAGAATGTGGTGTATAGTGGTACATAGAATATGGTGTATAGTGGTACATAGTATCGAATGTGGTGAAGAACTGTATAGTGGAACATAGTATAGAATATGGTGTATAGTGGTACATAGTTTAGAATGTAGTGTATAGTTGTACATAGTGTAGAATATTGTGTATAGTGGTACATAGTATAGAATGTGGTGTAGAGCTGTATAGTGGTACATAGTATAGAATATGGAGTAGAGATGTATAGTGGTGCGGAGTATAGTATATGGTGCATAGTGCTACATACTATAGAATATGGTGTATAGTGGTATATAGTACAGAATGTGGTGTAGAGCTGCATAGTGGTACATAGTATAGAATATTGTGTATAGTGGTACATAGTATAGAATATTTTGTATAGAGGTACATAGTATAGAATATGGTGTACAGTGGTACATAGTATAGAATGTGGTGTATAGTGGTATATAGTGGTACATAGCATAGAATGTGGTGTAGTGGTACATAGTATAGAATGTTGTGTTTAGTGGTATATGGTGTAGAGCTGTATAGTGGTACATTGTATAGAATGTGGTGTACAATAGTAAATAGTATAGAATACGGTGTAGAGCTGTATAGTGGTACATAGAATAGAATATGGTGTATAGTGGTACATAGTATATAATATAGTGAAAAGTAGTACATAGTTTAGAATATGGTGTAGAGCTGTATAGTGGTACATAGTATAGAATATGGTGTAGTGTTGTATAGTGGTTCATAGTATAGAATATGGTGTAGAGCTGTATTGTGGTACATAGTATAGAATATGGTGTATAGTGGTACATAGTATAGAATATGTTGTATAGAGGTACAAAGTATAGAATATGGTGTATAGTGGTACATAGTATAGAATAAGGTGTAGAGAGGTACATAGTATAGAATGTGGTGTAGAGCTGTATAGTGCTAAATAGTTTAGAATATGTTGTATAGTGGTACATAATATAGATTGTGGTGTAAATACTATGCACCACTATGCAGCTCTAAACCACATTCTATACTATGTACCACTATACAGCTCTACACCATTTTCTTTTCAATGTACCACTATACACCACATTCTATACTATGTAACACTATACAGCTCTACACCATATTCTATACTATGTACCAGTATACACCATATTCTAAACTATGTTACACTATACACCACATTCTATACTATGTACCGCTATACAGCTCTACACCACATTCTATAATATATACCACTATATACCACATTCTATACTATGTACCACTATACACCATATTCTATAGTAAGTACCATTATAAACCATATTATATACTATGTATCACTATACACCATATTCTATACAATGTACCACTATACAGCTCTACACCATATTCTATACTATGTACCACTATACACCATATTCTATATTATGTACCACTATACAGCACTACACCATATTCTATACTATGTACCACTATACACAATATTCTAAACTATGTAACACTTTACACCACATTCTATACTATGTACCACTATACAGCTCTACACCACATTTTATACTATATACCAATATACACCACATTCTATACTATGTAACACTATACACCATATTCTGTACTATGTACCTCTATACACCATATTCTATACTATGTACCACTATACACCATATTCTATACTATGTACCACTACACACTATATTCTATACAATGTACAACTATACTTCATATTCTATATTATGTACCACTATACACCATATTCTATACTATCTACCACTATACACCATATTCGTTACTATGTACCACAATACAGCTCTACACCATATTCTATACTATGTACCACTATACAGCTCTACCCCATATTCTATACTATGTATTATACAGCATATTCTATACTATGTATCAATATACACCATATTCTATACTGTGTTCCACAATACACCATATTCTATTATTCTATACTATGTACCACTATACATCACATTCTATACTATATACCACTGTACACCATATTCTATTCTATGTACCACCATACACCATATTCTATACTATCTACCACTATGCACCATATTCTTTACTATATACCACTATACACCTTATTCTATACTATGTACCACTATACACCATATTCTGTACTATTTACCACTATACACCATATTCTATACTATGTACCACTATTCAGCTCTACACCACATTCTATTCTATGTACCACTATACAGCTCTACAACACATTCTATACTATGTATCACTATACACCATATTCTATACTATGTACCACTATACACCACATTCTATACTATGTACCACTGTACAGCTTTATACCACATTCTATACTATGTACCACTATACACCACATTCTATACAATGTACCACTATACAGCTCTACACCACATTCTATACTATATTCCTCTATACACCATATTCTATACTATGTACCACTGTACAGCTCTACACCAAATTCTGTACTATGTACCACTATACACCACATTCTATACTATGTATCACTGTACACCATATTCTATAATATGTACCTCTATATACCATATTCTATACTATGTACCACAATACACCATATTCTATACTATGTACCACTATACACCGTATTCTATACTATGTACCACTATACACCATATTCTAAACTATATACCTCTATACACCATTTTCTAAACTATGTACCACTATACACCATATTCTATACTATGTACCACTATACACTATATTCTATACTATGTACCACTATACACCATATTCTATACTTTGCACCTCTATCCAATTTATTCTATACTGTGTACCACTATACACCACATTCTATACTATGTACAATTATACAGCTTTATACCACATTCTATACTATGCAACACTATACACCATATTCTATACTATGTACCTCTATACACCATATTGTATACTATGTACCACTATTTAGCTCTACACCACATTCTATACTTTGTACCACTATACAGCTCTACACCACATTCTATACTATGTACCACTATACACCATATTCTATACTATGTACCACTATACACCATATTCTATACTATGTACCACTATACACCACATTCTATACTATGTACCATTATACAGCTTTATACCACATTCTATAATATGTACCACTATACACCACATTCTATACTATAAACCACTATACAGCTCTACACAACATTCTATACTTTGTTCCTCTATACACCATATTCTATACTATGTACCACTATACAGCTCTACACCAAATTCTATACTATGTACCACTATACAACACATTCTATACTATTTACCACTATACACCATATTCTATACTATGTACCACAATACTCCACATTCTATACTATGTACCACTATACACCACATTCTATACTATGTACCACTATACATCTCTACACCATATTCTATTCTGTATACCATAATAGAGCTCTGTACCATATTCTATACTATATAAAACTATACACCATATTCTATACTATGTACCACTAAACAGCTTTATACCACATTGTATACTATGTATCATTATACAGCTCTAAACCACATTCTATACTATGTACCACTATACACCATATTCTATACTATGTACCACTATACAGCCCTACACCACATTCTATACTATGTACCACTATACAACATATTCTATACTATGTAAAACTATACAGCTCTACACCTCATTCTATACTATGTACCACTATACACCATATTATATACTATGTACCTCTATACAGCTCTACACCACATTCTATACAATGTACCACTATACACCATATTCTATGTACCACTATACACCACATTGTTGACTATGTACCATTATACACCATATTCTATACTATGTAACTCTATACACCATATTCTTTACTATGTACCTCTATACACCATATTCTATACAATATACCAATATACACCATATTCTATACTATATACCACTATACACCATATTCTATACTATGAACCACTATACACCATTTTCTATACTATGAACCACTATACAGCTCTACACCACATTCTATACTATATACCACTATACACCATATTCTATACTATGTACCACTATACACCTCTACACCATATTCTATACTATGTACCACTATACAGCTCTACACCATATTCTATACTATATACTACTATACACCACATTCTATACTATGTACCACTATACATCATATTCTATACTATGTAACACTATACACCACATTCTATACTATGTACCATTATACAGCTCTACACCACATTTTATGCTATGTACCACTATATAACACATTCTATACTATTTACCTCTATACACCATATTCTATACTATGTAGCTCTTTACACCATATTCTATTCTATATACCACTATACACCATATTCTATACAATGCACCACTATACATCATATTCTATACTATATACAACTATTCAGCTCAATCCCATATTCTATACTCTTTACCACTATACACCATATTCTATACTATGAACCACTATACAGCTCTATTCCACTTTCTATACTATGTACCACTATACAGCTCTACACCATATTCTATACTATATACTACTATACACCACATTCTGTACTAAGTACCACTATACACCATATTCTATACTATGTAGCACTATATACCACATTCTATACTATATACCTGTACACAGCTCTACACCACATTCTATACTATATACCACTATACACCATATTCTATACTATGTACCACTATACAGCTCAACACCACATTCTATACTATGTACCACTATACACCATATTCAAAACTATGTACCACTATACACCATTTTCTATACTATGTACCTCTATAAACCATATTCTATACTATGTACCTCTATACACCATATTCTAAACTATGTACCACTCACTATACACCACATTCTGTACTATGTACCACTATACACCATATTCTATACTTTGTACCTCTATACACTATATTCTATACTATGTACCTCTATACACCACATTCTATACTATGTACCACTATACAGCTCTACACCACATACTAAACTATGCAACACTTTACACCATATTCTCTATTATGTACCTCTATACACCATATTCTATACTATGTACAACTATTTAGCTCTACACCACATTCTATACTTTGTACCACTATACAGCTCTACACCACATTCTATACTATGTACCACTATACATCATATTCTATACTATGTACCACTATACACCATATTCTATACTATGTACCACTATACACCATATTCTATACTATGTACCACTATACAGCTCTACACCAAATTCTATACTATGTACCATTATACAACACATTCTATACTATTTACCACTATACACCATATTCTATATTATGTACCACTATACATCTCTACACCAAATCCTATTCTATATACCATAATAGAGCTCTGTACCATATTCTATACTATATAAAACTATACACCATATTCTATACTATGTACCACTAAACAGCTTTATACCACATTTATACTATGTATCATTATACAGCTCTAAACCACATTCTATACTATGTATCACTATACACCATATTCTATACTATGTACCACTATACAGCTCTACACCACATTCTATACTATGTACCACTATACAACATATTCTATACTATGTAAAACTATACAGCTCTACACCTCATTCTATACTATGTACCACTATACACCATATTATATACTATGTACCACTATACAGCTCTACACCACATTCTATACAATGTACCACTATACACCATATTCTATGTACCACTATACACCACATTCTTGACTATGTACCATTATATACCATATTCTATACTATGTAACTCTATACACCATATTCTATACTATGTACCTCTATACACCATATTCTATACAATATACCACTATACACCATATTGTATACTATATACCGCTTTACACCATATTTTATACTTTATACCACTTTACAGCTTTACCCCATATTCTAATATGTACCACTATACACCATTTTCTATACTATGAACCACTATACAGCTCTACACCATATTCTATACTATATACTACTATACACCACATTCTATACTATGTACTACTATACATCATATTCTATACTATGTAACACTATACACCACATTCTATACTATGTACCATTATAAAGCTCTACACCACATTTTATGCAATGTACCACTATATAACACATTCTATACTATGTACCTCTATACAGCTCTAAACAATATTCTATACTATGTACCACTATACACCACATCCTATACTATGTACCATTATACAGCACTAGACCACATTCTATATTATGTACCACTATACACCACATTCTATACTATGTACCACTATACAGCTCTACACCACATTCTATACTATGTACCACTAAACACCATATTCTATGTACCACTATACACCACATTCTAGACTATGTCTGACTATACACCATATTCTATACTATGTACCTCTATACACCATAATTTATACTATGTACCACTATACACCACATTCTATACTATGTAGCACTATACACCTTATTCTATACTATGTACCTCTATACACCATATTCTATACTATGTACGATTATACACCATATTTTATACTATGTACCACAAAACACCATATTCTATACTATGTACCACTATATACCATATTCTATAGTATAAACCGCTATACACCATATTTTATACTATGTACCACTATACAACACATTCTATACTATGTAGAACTATACACCATATTCTATACTATGTACCTCTATACTCCATAGTCTATACTATGTACCACTATACACCATATTTTATGTACCACAATACACCATATTCTATACTATGTACCTCTTTACACAATATTCTATACTATGTACCACTATACTGTTCTACACCATATTCTATACTATGTACCACTATACAGCTCTTCACCATATTATTTACTCTGTACCACTATACACCATACTCTATACTATGTACCACTTTACACCATATTCTATAAAATGTAACACTATACACCACATTCTATACTATGTACCATTATACAGCTCTTCACCACATTATATTCTATGTACCACTATATACCACATTCTATACTATGTACCACTCTACAGCTCTACACCATATTCTATACTATGTACCACTATACAGGTCTACACCACATTCTATACTATGTACCACTGTACACCATATTCTATACTATGTACCACTATACACCACATTCTATTCTATGTACCACTGTACACCATATTCTATACTATGTACCTCTATACACCATATTCTATACTATGTACCACTATACACCACATTCCATACTATGTACCATTATACAGCTCTAAATCACATTCTATACTATGTACCATTATACAGCTCTACACCACATTCTATATTATGTACCACTATACACCACATTCTATACTATGTGCCACGAAACACCATATTCTATGTACCACTATACACCACATTCTAGACTGTGTCTGACTATACACCATATTCTACACTATGTAGCACTATACAACTTATACTATACTATGTACCTCTATACACCATATTCTATTCTATGTACCACTATACACCATATTTTATACTATGTACCATAAAACACCATATTCTATACTATGTACCACTATATACCATATTCTATACTATGTACCACTATACTATTCTACATCATATTCTATACTATGTACCACTATACAGCTCTTCACCATATTATTTACTCTGTACCACTATACACCATACTCTATACTATGTACCACTTTACACCATATTTTATACTATGTACCTCTATACACCATATTCTATACTATATACCACTATACACCATATTCTATACAATGTACCACTATGCACCATATTCTATACTATATACAACTATTCAGCTCTACCCCATATTCTATACTCTGTACCACTATCCACCATATTCTATACTATGAACCACTATACAGCTCTACACCATATTCTATACTATCTACCACTATACACCTCTACACCATATTCTATACTATGTACCACTATACAGCTCTACACCATATTCTATACTATATACTACTATACACCAAATTCTATAGTAATTACCACTATACACCATATTCTATACTATGTAGCACTATATACCACATTTTGTAATATATACCACTTCACAGCTCTACACCACATTCTATACTATGTACCACTATACACCATATTCTATACTATGTACCACTATACAGCTCAACACCACATTCTATACTATGTACCACTATACACCATATTCAAGACCATGTACCACTATACACCATATTCTATACTATGTACCTCTATACACCATATTCTATACTATGTACCATTCACTATACACCACATTCTATACTATGTACCACTATACACCATATTCTATACTTTGTACCTCTATACACTATGTTCTATACTATGTACCACTACACAACACATTCTATACTATGTACCACTATACAGCTCTACACCACATTCTATACTATGTACCACTATACACCATATTCTATACTATGTACCTCTATACACCATATTCTATACTATGTACCATTATACAGCTTTATACCACATTCTATAATATGTACTACTATACACCACATTCTATACTATAAACCACTATACAGCTCTACACAACATTCTATTCTATGTACCACTCTACACCATTTTCTATACTATGTACCACTATATATCACATTCTATACTATGTACCACTATACAGCTCTACACCAAATTCTATACTATGTACAACTATACAACACATTCTATACTATTTACCACTATACACCATATTCTATACTATAAACCACTATACAGCTCTACACAACATTCTATACTATGTACCACTATACACCATATTCTAGAAAATGTAACACTATACACCACATTCTATACTATGTACCACTATACACCATATTCTATACTTTGTACCTCTATACATTATATTCTATACTATGTACCACTATATACCACATTCTATACTATGTACTACTATACAGCTCTACACCATATTCTATACTATGTACCACTATACATCTCTACACCACATTCTAAACTATGTACCACTGTACACCATATTCTATACTATGTACCACTATACACCACATTCTAGACTATGTACCATTATACAGCTCTACAACACATTCTATATTATGTACCACTATACACTACATTCTATACTATGTACCACTATACAGCTCTACACCACATTCTATACTATGTACCACTAAACACCATATTCTATGTACCACTATACACCACATTCTAGACTATGTCTGACTATACACCATATTCTATACTATGTACCACTATACACCATAATTTATACTATGTACCAGTATACACCACATTCTATACTATGTAGCACTATACACCTTATTCTATACTATGTACCTCTATACACCATATTCTATACTATGTACCACTATACACCACATTCCATACTATGTACCATTATACAGCTCTAAATCACATTCTATACTATGTACCATTATTCAGCTCTACACCACATTCTATATTATGTACCACTATACACCACATTCTATACTATGTACCACTATACAGCTCTACACCACATTCTATACTATGTGCCACGAAACACCATATTCTATGTACCACTATACACCACATTCTAGACTGTGTCTGACTATACACCATATTCTACACTATGTAGCACTATACAACTTATTCTATACTATGTACCTCTATACACCATATTCTATTCTATGTACCACTATACACCATATTTTATACTATGTACCACAAAACAACATATTCTATACTATGTACCACTATATACCATATTCTATACTATGTACCACTATACTATTCTACATCATATTCTATACTATGTACCACTATACAGCTCTTCACCATATTATTTACTCTGTACCACTATACACCATACTCTATACTATGTACCACTTTACACCATATTTTATACTATGTACCACTATACACCACTTTCTATACTATGTACCTCTATACACCATATTCTATACTATGTACCTCTATTCACCATATTCTATACTATATACCACTATACACCATATTCTATACAATGTACCACTATGCACCATATTCTATACTATATACAACTATTCAGCTCTACCCCATATTCTATACTCTGTTCCACTATCCACCATTTTCTATACTATGAACCACTATACAGCTCTACACCATATTCTATACTATCTACCACTATACACCTCTACACCATATTCTATACTATGTACCACTATACAGCTCTACACCATATTCAATACTATATACTACTATACACCAAATTCTATACTAAGTACCACTATACACCATATTCTATACTATGTAGCACTATATACCACATTTTGTAATATATACCACTTCACAGCTCTACACCACATTCTATACTATGTACCACTATACACCATTTTCTATACTATGTACCACTATACACCATATTCTATACTATGTACCTCTATACACCATATTCTATACTATATACCACTCACTATACACCACATTCTATACTATGTACCACTATGCACCATATGCTATACTTTGTACCTCTATACACTATGTTCTATACTATGTACCACTAAACACCAAATTCTATACTATGTACCACTATACAGCTCTACACCACATTCTATACTATGTACCACTATACACCATATTCTATACTATGTAACTCTATACACCATATTCTATACTATGTACCATTATACAGCTTTATACCACATTCTATAATATGTACTACTATACACCACATTCTATACTATAAACCACTATACAGCTCTACACAACATTCTATACTATGTACCACTCTACAACATTTTCTATACTATGTACCACTATATATCACATTCTATACTATGTACCACTATACAGCTCTACACCAAATTCTATACTATGTACAACTATACAACACATTCTATACTATTTACCGCTATACACCATATTCTATACTATAAACCACTATTCAGCTCTACACAACATTCTATACTATGTACCACTATACACCATATTCTAGAAAATGTAACACTATACACCACATTCTATACTATGTACCACTATACACCATATTCTATACTTTATACCTCTATACATTATATTCTATACTATGTACCACTATATACCACATTCTATACTATGTACTACTATACAGCTCTACACCTTATTCTATACTATGTACCACTATACATCTCTACACCACATTCTATACTATGTACCACTGTACACCATATTCTATACTATGTACCACTATACACCACATTCTAGACTATGTACCATTATACAGCTCTACACCACATTCTTTATTATGTACCACTATACACCACATTCTATACTATGTACCACTATACAGCTCTACACCACATTCTATACTATGTACCACTAAACACCATATTCTATGTACCACTATACACCACATTCTAGACTATGTCTGACTATACACCATATTCTATACTATGTACTTCTATACACCATAATTTATACTATGTACCACTATACACCACATTCTATACTATGTAGCACTATACACCTTATTCTATACTATGTACCTCTATACACCATATTCTATACTATGTACGATTATACACCATATTTTATACTATGTACCACAAAACAACATATTCTATACTATGTACCACTATATACCATATTCTATAGTATAAACCGCTATACACCATATTTTATACTATGTACCACTATACAACACATTCTATACTATGTAGAACAATACACCATATTCTATACTATGTACCTCTATACACCATATTCTATACTATGTACCACTATACACCATATTCTATTCTATGTACCACAATTCACCATATTCTATACTATGTACCTCTTTACACCATATTCTATACTATGTACCACTATACTGTTCTACTCCATATTCTATACTATGTACCACTATACAGCTCTTCACCATATTATTTACTCTGTACCACTATACACCATACTCTATACTATGTACCACTTTACACCATATTCTATAAAATGTAACACTATACACCACATTCTATACTATGTACCATTTTACAGCTCTACACCACATTATATTCTATATACCACTATATACCACATTCTATACTATGTACCACTATACAGGTCTACACCACATTCTATACTATGTACCACTGTACACCACATTCTATTCTATGTACCACTGTACACCATATTCTATACTATGTACCTCTATACACCACATTCTATACTATGTACCACTATACACCACATTCCATACTATGTACCATTATACAGCTCTAAATCACATTCTATACTATGTACCATTATACAGCTCTACACCACATTCTATACTGTGTACCACTATACACCATATTCTATGTACCACTATACACCACATTCTAGACTATGTACCACTATACACCTTATTCAATATGGTATATAGTGGTAAATAGTATAGAATATGGTGTATTGTGGTACATAGTATAGAATATGGTATATAGTGGTACACAGTAGAGAATATGGTGTATAGAGGTACATAGTATAGAATATTGTGTATAGTGGTACATAGTATAGAATTTGGTGTAGACCTGTATAGTGGTACATAGTATAGAATCTGGTGTAGTGCAGTATAGTGGTACTTAGTATAGAATATGGTGTAGAGCTGTATTGTGGTACATAGTATAGGAAATGGTGTATAGAGGTACATAGTATAGAATATGGTGTGTATAGTGTTACATAGTTTAGAATACGATGTATAGTGGTACATAGTATAGAATATGGTGTATTGTGATACATAGTATAGAATATGGTGTATAGTGGAACATATTATAGAATGTGGTGTATAGTGGTACATAGTATAGAATTTGGTGTAGAGCTATATAGTGGTACATAGTATAGAATATGGTATATAGAGGAACATAGTATAGAATGTGGTGTAGAGATGTATAGTGGTACATAGTATAGATATATTGTATTGTGGTACATAGTATAGAATATGGTGTATAGTCGTACATAGTATAGAATATGGTGTATAGAGGTACATAGTATAGAATATGGTGTATAGTGCTACATAGTATAGAATATGGTGTATAGTGCTACATAGTATAGAATGTGGTGTATAGTGGTACATAGTATAAAATATGGTGTATAGCGGTATATAATATAGAATATGGTATATAGTGGTAAATAGTATAGAATATGGTGTATTGTGGTACATAGTATAGAATATGGTTTATAGTGGTACACCGTATAGAATATGGTGTATAGAGGTACATAGTATAGAATATGGTGTATAGTGGTACATAGTATAGAATATGGTGTCTAGTGGTACATAGTATAGAATGTGGTGTATAGTGGTACATAGTATAAATTATGGTGTATAGAGGTACATAGTATAGAATATAGTGTATAGTGGTACATAGTCTAGAATGTGGTGTATACTGGTACATAGAATATGGTGTATAGTGGTACATAGTATAGAATGTGGTGTAGAGCTGTATAGTGGTACATAGTATAGAATATGCTATATAGTGGTACATAGTATAGAATGTGGTGTAGAGCTGTATAATGGTACATAGTATAGAATGTGGTGTATAGTGGTACATATTATAGAATGTGATTTAGAGCTGTATAATGGTACATAGTATAGAATGTGGTGTAGAGCTGTATAGTGGTACATAGTATAGAATATTGTGTAGAGCTGTATAGTGGTACATAGTATAGAATGTGGTGTATAGTGTTACATTTTATAGAATATGGTGTATAGTTGTACATAGTCTAGAATGTGGTGTATAGTAGTATATAGTATAGAATATGGTGTAGAGCTGAATAGTGGTACATAGTATAGAATGTGGTGTAGAGTTGTATAATGGTACATAGTATAGAAATTGGTGTATAGTGTTACATTTTATAGAATATGGTGTATAGTGGTACATAGTATAGAATAGGGTGTATAGTGGTATATAGTATAGAATATGGTGTAGAGCTGTATAGTGGTTCAAAGTATAGAAAATGGTGTATAGTGGTAATAGTGGAAATAGTGGTACATAGTATATAATATGGGGTAGAGCTATCTAGTTGTTTATAGTATATAATATGGTGTATAGTGGTACATAGTATAGATTATGGTGTATAGAGGTACAAAGTTTAGATTATGGTGTATTGTGGTACATAGTATAGAATATGGTGTATAGAGGAACATAGTATAGAATATGGTGTATAGTGCTACATAGTTTAGAATGTGTTGTATAGTGGTACATAGAAAAAAATATTTTGTATAGCAGTTTATAGTATAGAATATGGTATATAGTGGTAAATAGTATTGAATATGGTGTATTGTGGTACATAGTATAGAATATGGTGTATAGTGGTACACAGTATAGAATATGGTGTATAGAGGTACATAGTATAGAATATGGTGTATAGTGGTACATAGTATAGAATATGGTGTAGACCTGTATAGTGGTACATAGTATAGAATATGGTGTAGTGCTGTATAGTGGTACATAGTATAGAATATGGTGTAGAGCTGTATTGTGCTACATAGCATAGAATATGGTGTATAGTGGTACATAGTATAGAAAATGGTGTATAGAGGTACATAGTATAGAATATGGTGTGTATAGTGGTACATAGTATAGAATACGGTGCATAGTGGTACATAGTATAGAATATGGTGTATTGTGAAACATAGTATAGAATATGGTGTATAGTGGTACATAGTATAGAATATGGTGTATAGTGGTACATAGTATAGAATATGGTGTATAGTGGTACATAGTATAAAATATGGTGTATAGTGGTACATAGTATATAATTTGGTGTAGAGCTATATAGTGGTACATAGTATAGACTATGGTGTATAGAGGAACATAGTATAGAATGTGGTGTAGAGATGTATATTGGTACATAGTATAGAATATGGTGTATAGTGGTACAGAGTATAGAATATGGTGTATAGTGCTACATAGTATAGAATGTGTTGTATAGTGGTACATAGTATAAAATATGGTGTATAGCGGTATATAGTATAGAATATGGTATATAGTGGTAAATAGTATAGAATATGGTTTATTGTGGTACATAGTATAGAATATGGTGTATAGTGGTACACAGTATAGAATATGGTGTATAGAGGTACATAGTATAGAATATGGTGTATAGTGGTACATAGTATAGAATGTGATTTAGAGCTGTATAATGGTACATAGTCTAGAATGTGGTGTATAGTGGTACATAGCATAGAATATGGTGTACAGTGGTACATAGTATAGAATGTGGTGTAGAGCTGTATAGTGGTACATAGTATAGAATATGGTGTAGAGCTGTATAGTGGTACATAGTATAGAATGTGGTGTATATTGTTACATTTTATAGAATATGGTGTATAGTTGTACATAGTATAGAATGGTGTGTTTAGTAGTATATAGTATAGAATATTGAGTAGAGCTGTATAGTGGTATATAGTATAGAATGTGGTGTAGAGCTGTATAATGGTACATAGTATACAAATTGGTGTATAGTGTTACACAGTATAGAATAGGGTGTATAGTGGTATATAGTATAGAATATGGTGTAGAGCTGTATAGTGGTTCATAGTATAGAAAATGGTGTATAGTGGTACATAGTATAGAATATGGGGTAGAGCTATATAGTTGTTTATAGTATAGAATATGGTGTATAGTGGTACATATTATAGAATATGGTGTATAGAGGTACATAGTATAGAATATGGTGTATTGTGGTGCATAGTATAGAATATGGTGTATAGTGGTACATAGTATAGAATATGGTGTATAGAGGAACATAGTATAGAATATGGTGTATAGTGCTACATAGTATAGAATGTGTAGTATAGTGGTACATAGTAAAAAATATTTTGTATAGAGGTACATAGTATAGAATATGGTGTATAGTGGTACAAAGCATAGAATATGGTGTACAGTGGAACATAGTATAGAATGTGGTGTAGAGCTGTATAGTGGTACATAGTATAGAATATGGTGTAGAGCTGTATAGTGGTACATAGTATAGAATGTGGTGTATAGTGTTACATTTTATAGAATATGGTGTATAGTTGTACATAGTATAGAATGGTGTGTATAGTAGTATATAGTATAGAATAAGGAGTAGAGCTGTATAGTGGTATATAGTATAGAATGTGGTGTAGAGCTGTATAATGGTACATAGTATAGAAATTGGTGTATAGTGTTACATTTTATAGAATATGGTGTATAGTGGTACATAGTATAGAATAGGGTGTATAGTGGTATATAGTATAGAATATGGTGTAGAGCTGTATAGTGGTTCATAGTATAGAAAATGGTGTATAGTGGTACATAGTATAGAATATGGGGTAGAGCTATATAGTTGTTTATAGTAAAGAATATGGTGTATAGTTGTACATAGTATAGAATATGGTGTATAGAGGTACATAGTATAGAATATGGTGTATTGTGGTGCATAATATAGAATATGGTGTATAGTGGTACATAGTATAGAATATGGTGTATAGAGGAACATAGTATAGAATATGGTGTATAGTGCTACATAGTATAGAATTTGTAGTATAGTGGTACATAGTAAAAAATATTTTGTATAGCGGTATATAGTATAGAATATGGTATATAGTGGTAAATAATATTGAATATGGTGTATTGTGGTACATAGTATAGAATATGGTGTATAGTGGTACACAGTATAGAATATGGTGTATAGAGGTACATAGTATAGAATATGGTGTATAGTGGTACATAGTATAGAATATGGTGTAGACCTGTATAGTGGTACATAGTATAGAATATGGTGTAGTGCTGTATAGTGGTACATAGTATAGAATATGGTGTAGAGCTGTATTGTGCTACAAAGCATAGAATATGGTGTGTATTGTGGTACATAGTATAGAATACGGGGTATAGTGGTACATAGTATAGAATATGGTGTATAGTGGTACCTAGTATAGAATATGGTGTATAGAGGTACATAGTATAGAATATGGTGTATAGTGGTACATAGTATAGAATGTGGTGTATAGTGGTACATAGTATATAATTTGGTGTACAGCTATATAGTGGTACATAGTATAGAATATGGTGTATAGAGGAACATAGTATAGAATGTGGTGTAGAGATGTATAGTGGTACATAGTATAGAATATGGTGTATTGTGGTACATAGTATAGAATATGGTTTATAGTCGTACATACTATACACCATATTCTATACTATGTAACTTTATACACCATATTCTATACTATGTACCACCATGCACCATATTCTATAGTATATACCACTATACAGCTCTACCCCATATTCTATACCATGTACCACTATAAAGCTCTATACCACATTCTATACTATGTACCACTATACAGTTCTACACCATATTCTATACCATATACTACTAT
This sequence comes from Taudactylus pleione, assembly GCA_031769625.1. Classification (NCBI taxonomy): domain Eukaryota; kingdom Metazoa; phylum Chordata; class Amphibia; order Anura; family Myobatrachidae; genus Taudactylus; species Taudactylus pleione. Next base: position 95,950 of record JAUIMM010003497.1, read on the forward strand.
ACACCACATTCTATACTATGTACCACTATACACCATATTCTATACTATGTACCACTATACAGTTCTACACCATATTCTATACTATTTACCACTATATACCATATTCTATACTATTTACCACTATACACCATATTTTATTCTATGTACCTCTGTACACCATATTCTATACTATGTACCACTATACACCATATTCTATACTATGTACCTCTATACACCATATTCTATACTATGTACCACTATACACCATATTCTATACAATGTACCACAATACACCATATTCTATAATATGTACCACTATACATCTCTACACCACATTCTATACTATGTTCCTCTATACACCATATTCTATACTATGTACCACTATACAGTTCTACACCAAATTCTATCCTTTTTCACTATACACCACATTCTATACTATGTTCCACTATACACCATATTCTATACTTTGTATCTCTATACACCATATTCTATACTATGTACCACTGTACACCATATTCTATACTATGTATCACAAAACACCATATTCTATACTATGTACCACTATACACCGTATTCTATAATATGAACCACTATACACACCATATTCTATACTATGTACCTCTATACACCATTTTCTATGCTATGTACCACTATACACCATATTCTATGCTGTGTAGCACAATACAGCTCTACACCATATACTATACTATGTACCACTATACAGCACTACACCATATTCTATACTATGTACCACTATACACCATATTCTATACTATGTACCACTATACACTATATTCTATACTATGTACCACTATACACCACATTCTATACTATGTACCATTGTACAGCTTTATACCACATTCTATAATATATACCACTATACACCACACTCTATACTATGTTCCACTATACAGCTCTACACCACATTCTATACTATGTTCCTCTATACACCACATTCTATACTATGTACCACTATACAGCTCTACACCACATTCTATACTATGTACCACTATACACCATATTCTATGTACCACTATACACCACATTCTAGACTATGTACCACTATACACCTTATTCAATATGGTATATAGTGGTAAATAGTATAGAATATGGTGTATTGTGGTACATAGTATAGAATATGTTATATAGTGGTACACAGTATAGAATATGGTGTATAGAGGTACATAGTATAGAATATGGTGTATAGTGGTACATAGTATAGAATTTGGTGTAGAGCTGTATTGTGGTACAAAGTATAGAAAATGGTGTATAGAGGTACATAGTATAGAATATGGTGTGTATAGTGTTACATAGTTTAGAATACGATGTATAGTGGTACATAGTATAGAATATGGTGTATTGTGATACATAGTATAGAATATGGTGTATAGTGGAACATATTATAGAATGTGGTGTATAGTGGTACATAGTATAGAATTTGGTGTAGAGCTATATGGTGGTACATAGTATAGAATATGGTATATAGAGGAACATAGTATAGAATGTGGTGTAGAGATGTATAGTGGTACATAGTTTAGATATATTGTATTGTGGTACATAGTATAGAATATGGTGTATAGTCGTACATAGTGTAGAATATGGTGTATAGAGGTACATAGTATAGAATATGGTGTATAGTGCTACATAGTATAGAATATGGTGTATAGTGCTACATAGTATAGAATGTGGTGTATAGTGGTACATAGTATAAAATATGGTGTATAGCGGTATATAATATAGAATATGGTATATAGTGGTAAATAGTATAGAATATGGTTTATAGTGGTACACCGTATAGAATATGGTGTATAGAGGTACATAGTATAGAATATGGTGTATAGTGGTACATAGTATAGAATATGGTGTATAGTGGTACATAGTATAGAATGTGGTGTATAGTGGTACATAGTATAAATTATGGTCTATAGAGGTACATAGTATAGAATATAGTGTATAGTGGTACATAGTCTAGAATGTGGTGTATACTGGTACATAGAATATGGTGTATAGTGGTACATAGTATAGAATGTGGTGTAGAGCTGTATAGTGGTACATAGTATAGAATATGCTATATAGTGGTACATAGTATAGAATGTGGTGTAGAGCTGTATAATGGTACATAGTATAGAATGTGGTGTATAGTGGTACATAGTATAGAATGTGATTTAGAGCTGTATAATGGTACATAGTATAGAATGTGGTGTAGAGCTGTATAGTGGTACATAGTATAGAATATTGTGTAGAGCTGTATAGTGGTACATAGTATAGAATGTGGTGTATAGTGTTACATTTTATAGAACAAGGTGTATAGTTGTACATAGTATAGAATGTGGTGTATAGTAGTATATAGTATAGAATATGGTGTAGAGCTGAATAGTGGTACATAGTATAGAATGTGGTGTAGAGTTGTATAATGGTACATAGTATAGAAATTGGTGTATAGTGTTACATTTTATAGAATATGGTGTATAGTGGTACATAGTATAGAATAGGGTGTATAGTGGTATATAGTATAGATTATGTTGTAGAGCTGTATAGTGGTACAAAGTATAGAAAATGGTGTATAGTGGTAATAGTGGAAATAGTGGTACATAGTATATAATATGGGGTAGAGCTATCTAGTTGTTTATAGTATATAATATGGTGTATAGTGGTACATAGTATAGATTATGGTGTATAGAGGTACATAGTTTAGAATATGGTGTATTGTGGTACATAGTAAAGAATATGGTGTATAGAGGAACATAGTATAAAATATGGTGTATAGTGCTACATAGTTTAGAATGTGTTGTATAGTGGTACATAGTAAAAAATATTTTGTATAGCAGTTTATAGTATAGAATATGGTATATAGTGGTAAATAGTATTGAATATGGTGTATTGTGGTACATAGTATAGAATATGGTGTATAGTGGTACACAGTATAGAATATGGTGTATAGAGGTACATAGTATAGAATATGGTGTATAGTGGTACATAGTATAGAATATGGTGTAGACCTGTATAGTGGTACATAGTATAGAATAAGGTGTAGTGCTGTATAGTGGTACATAGTATAGAATATGGTGTAGAGCTGTATTGTGCTACATAGCATAGAATATGGTGTATAGTGGTACATAGTATAGAAAATGGTGTATAGAGGTACATAGTATAGAATATGGTGTGTATAGTGGTACATAGTATAGAATATGGTGTATAGTGGTACATAGTATAGAATATGGTGTATAGAGGTACATAGTATAGAATATGGTGTATAGTGGTACATAGTATAAAATATGGTGTATAGTGGTACATAGTATATAATTTGGTGTAGAGCTATATAGTGGTACATAGTATAGAATATGGTGTATAGAGGAACATAGTATAGAATGTGGTGTAGAGATGTATATTGGTACATAGTATAGAATATGGTGTATAGTGGTACATAGTATAGAATATGGTGTATAGTGCTACATAGTATAGAATGTGTTGTATAGTGGTACATAGTATAAAATATGGTGTATAGCGGTATATAGTATAGAATATGGTATATAGTGGTAAATAGTATAGAATATGGTTTATTGTGGTACATAGTATAGAATATGGTGTATAGTGGTACACAGTATAGAATATGGTGTATAGAGGTACATAGTATAGAATATGGTGTATAGTGGTACATAGTGTAGAATATGGTGTATAATCAGACATAGTCTAGAATGTGGTGTATAGTGGTACATAGAATATGGTGTATAGTGGTATATAGTATAGAATGTGGTGTATAGTAGTACATAATATAGAATGTGGTGTAGAGCTGTATAATGGTACATAGTATAGAATGTTGTGTATAGTGGTACATAGTATAGAATATGGTGTATAGAATTACATAGTATAGAATATGTTGTATAGTGGTACATAGTATTGAATGTGGTGTATAGTGGTACATAGTATAGAATATGGTGTACAGTGGTACATAGTATAGAAAATGGTGTAGAGCTGTATAGTTGTACATAGTATAGAATATGGTATAGAGCTCTACTGTTGTACATAGTATAGAATATGGTGTATAGTGGTACATTGTATAGAATATGGTGTATAGTGGTATATAGTATAGAATATGTTGTATAGAGGAACATAGTATAGAATATGGTGTATAGAGGTACATAGTATAGAATGTGGTGTTTAGTGGTACATAGTATAGAATATGGTGTAAAGTTGTACATACTTTAGAGTATGGTGTATAGTGGTACAGAGTAAATAATATGGTGAAGAGCTGTATAGTGGTACATAGTATAGAATATGGTGTAGAACAGTATAGTGGTACATAGTATAGAATATGGTGTAAAGAGGTACATAGTATAGAATATGGTGTATTGTGGTACATAGAATAGAATATGATGTAAAGTGGTACATAGTATAGCATATGGTGTATAGAGGTACATAGTATAGAATATGGTGTATAGTTCTACATAGTATAGAATGTGTTGTATAGTGGTACATAGTATAAAATATGGTGTATAGCGGTTTATACTATAGAATATGGAATATAGTGGTACATAGTATAGAATATGGTGTTTTGTGGTACATAGTATATAATATGGTGTATAATGGTACATAGTATAGAATATGGTGTATAGAGGTACATAGTATAGAATAAGGTGTATAGTGCTACATAGTATAGAATGTGGTGTATAGTGGTACATAGTATAAATTATGGTGTATAGAGGTACATAGTATAGAATATGGTGTATAGTCAGACATAGTCTAGAATGTGGTGTATAGTGGTACCAAGAATATTGTGTTTAGTGGTACATAGTATAGAATGTGGTGTAGAGCTGTATAGTGGTACATAGTATAGAATGTGGAGTATAGTGGTACATAATATAGAATGTGGTGTAGAGCTGTATAATGGTACATAGAATAGAATGTGGTGTATAGTGGTACATAGTATAGAATATGGTGTATAGAATTACATAGTATAGAATATGTTGTATAGTGGTTCATAGTCTAGAATGTGGTGTATAATGGTACATAGTATAGAATATGGTGTACAGTGGTACATAGTATAGAATGTGGTGTAGAGATGTATAGTGGTACATAGTATAGAATATGGTGTAGAGCTGTATAGTAGTTCATAGTATAGAATGTGGTATACAGTGGTACATAGTATAGAACATAATGTATAGAGGTACAAAGTATAGAATATGGTGTATAGTGGTACATAGTATAGAATGTGGTGTATAGTGTTACTTTTTATAGAATATGGTGTATAATGGTACATAGTATAGAATGTTGTGTAGAGCTGTATAGTGGTTTATAGTATAGAATATGGTGTATAGTGGTAAATAGTATAGAATGTGTTGTATAGTGGTACATAGAATAGATTTTGGTGTAGAGCTGTATAGTGGTACATAGTATAGAATGTGGTATATAGTGGTACATTGTATAGAATATGGTGTATAGTGGTACATAGTATAGAATGTTGTGTAGAGCTGTATAGTGGTTTATAGTATAGAATGTGGTGTATAGTAGTACATATTATAGAATGTGGTATAAAGCTGTATAATGGTACATAGTATAGAATATGGTGTATAGAGGTTCAAAGTATAGAATATGGTGTATAGTGGTACATTGTATAGAATGTGGTGTAGAGCTGTATAGTGGTACATAGTATAGAATGTGGTGTATAGTGGTACATAGTATAGAACATAGTGTATAGAGGTACAAAGTATAGAATATGGTGTATAGTGGTACATAGTATAGAATGTGGTGTATAGTGAGTGGTACATAGTATAGAATATGGTGTATAGAGGTACATAGTATAGAATATGGTGTATAGAGGTACATAGTATAGAATATGGTGTATAGTGGTACATAGTCTTGAATATGGTGTATAGTGGTACATAGTATAGAATGTGGTGTTGAGCTGTATAGTGGTACATAGTATAGAATATGGTGTATAATGGTACATAGTATAGAATATGGTGTATAGAGGTACATAGTATAGAATAAGGTGTATAGTGCTACATAGTATAGAATGTGGTGTATAGTGGTACATAGTATAAATTATGGTGTATAGAGGTACATAGTATAGAATATGGTGTATAGTCAGACATAGTCTAGAATGTGGTGTATAGTGGTACCAAGAATATTGTGTTTAGTGGTACATAGTATAGAATGTGGTGTAGAGCTGTATAGTGGTACATAGTATAGAATGTGGAGTATAGTGGTACATAATATAGAATGTGGGGTAGAGCTGTATAATGGTACATAGAATAGAATGTGGTGTATAGTGGTACATAGTATAGAATATGGTGTATAGAATTACATAGTATAGAATATGTTGTATAGTGGTTCATAGTCTAGAATGTGGTGTATAGTGGTACATAGTATAGAATATGGTGTACAGTGGTACATAGTATAGAATGTGGTGTAGAGATGTATAGTGGTACATAGTATAGAATATGGTGTAGAGCTGTATAGTAGTTCATAGTATAGAATGTGGTATACAGTGGTACATAGTATAGAACATAATGTATAGAGGTACAAAGTATAGAATATGGTGTATAGTGGTACATAGTATAGAATGTGGTGTATAGTGTTACTTTTTATAGAATATGGTGTATAATGGTACATAGTATAGAATGTTGTGTAGAGCTGTATAGTGGTTTATAGTATAGAATATGGTGTATAGTGGTAAATAGTATAGAATGTGTTGTATAGTGGTACATAGAATAGAATTTGGTGTAGAGCTGTATAGTGGTACATAGTATAGAATGTGGTATATAGTGGTACATTGTATAGAATATGGTGTATAGTGGTACATAGTATAGAATGTTGTGTAGAGCTGTATAGTGGTTTATAGTATAGAATGTGGTGTATAGTAGTACATATTATAGAATGTGGTATAAAGCTGTATAATGGTACATAGTATAGAATATGGTGTATAGAGGTTCAAAGTATAGAATATGGTGTATAGTGGTACATTGTATAGAATGTGGTGTAGAGCTGTATAGTGGTACATAGTATAGAATGTGGTGTATAGTGGTACATAGTATAGAACATAGTGTATAGAGGTACAAAGTATAGAATATGGTGTATAGTGGTACATAGTATAGAATGTGGTGTATAGTGAGTGGTACATAGTATAGAATATGGTGTATAGAGGTACATAGTATAGAATATGGTGTATAGAGGTACATAGTATAGAATATGGTGTATAGTGGTACATAGTCTTGAATATGGTGTATAGTGGTACATAGTATAGAATGTGGTGTTGAGCTGTATAGTGGTACATAGTATAGAATATGGTGTATAGTGGTACATAGTATAGAATGTGGTGTAGAGCTGTGTAGTGGTATAAAGTATAGAATGTGGTATATAGTGCTACATAGTATAGAATATGGTGTATAGTGGTACTTAGTATAGAATGTGGTGTATAGAAGTATATAGTATAGAAAGTGGAATAGAGCTGTATAGTGGTACATAGCATAGAATATGGTGTAGAGGTGTATAGTTGTAGATAGTATAGAATATGGTGTAGAGCTGTATAGTGGTTCATAGTATAGAATATGGTGTATAGTGTTACAGAGTATAGAATATGGGGTAGAGCTGAATAGTTGTATATAATATAGAATATGGTGTATAGTGGTACATTGTATAGAATATGGTGTAAAGTGGTACATAGTATAGAATTTGGTGTATAGAGGTACAGAGTAAATAATATGGTGAAGAGCTGTATAGTGGTACATAGTATATAATATGATGTAGAACAGTATAGTGGTACATAGTATAGAATATGGTATATAGTGGTACATAGTATAGAATATGGTGTTTTGTGGTACATAGTATAAAATATTGTGTATAGTGGTACATAGTATAGAATATGGTGTATAGAGGTACATAGTATAGAATAAGGTGTATAGTGCTACATAGTGTAGAATGTGGAGTATAGTGGTACATAGTATAAATTATGGTGTATAGAGGTACATAGTATAGAATATGGTGTGTAGTCAGACATAGTCTAGAATGTGGAGTATAGTGGTACATAGAATATGGTGTTTAGTGGTACATAGTATAGAATGTGGTGTAGAGCTGTATAGTTGTACATAGTATAGAATATGGTGTATAGTGGTACATAATATAGAACGTGGTGTAGAGCTGTATAATGGTACATAGTATAGAATGTGGTGTATAGTGGTACATAGTATAGAATATGGTGTATAGAATTACATAGTATAGAATATGTTGTATAGTGGTACATAGTCTACAATGTGGTGTATAGTGGTACATAGTATAGAATATGGTGTACAGTGGTACATAGTATAGAATGTGGTGTAGAGATGTATAGTAGTACATAGTATAGAATGTGGTATACAGTGGTACATAGTATAGAACATAATGTATAGAGGTATAAAATATAGAATATGGTGTATAGTGGTACATAGTATAGAATGTGGTGTATAGTTTTACATTTTATAGAATATGGTGTATAGTGGTACATAGTATAGAATGTGGTGTATAGTAGTATATAGTATATTTTATGGAGTAGAGCTGTATAGTAGTACATAGTATAGAGTATGGTGTAGAGGTGTATAGTGGTACATAGTATAGAATATGGTGTATAGTGGTATATAGTATAGAATATGGTGTAGAGCTGTATAGTGGTTCATAGTATAGAAAATGGTGTATAGTGGTACATAGTATAGAATATGGGGCAGAGCTATATAGTGGTATATACTATAGAATATGGTGTATAGTGGTACATAGTATAGACTATGGTGTATAGTGGTATATAGTATAGAATATGGTTAATAGAGGTACATAGTATAGAATCTGGTGTATAGACGTACATAGTATAGAATATGGTGTATAGTGGTACATAGTATAGAATGTGGTGTAGAGCTGTTAATTGGTACATAGTATAGAATATGGTGTATAGTGGTACATAGTATAGAATATGGTGTATAGTGGTTCATAGTATAGAATGTGGTTTACCGCTGTATAATGGTACATACTATAGAATGTGGTATAAAGCTGTATAGTGGTACATAGTATAGAATATGGTGTATAGTAGCATATAGTATAGAATATGATATAGAGCTGTATTGTGGTATATAGTATAGAATATGGTGTAGAGCTGTAACGTGGTACATAGTATAGAATATGGTGTAGAGCTGTATAGTGGTACATAGTATACAATATGGTGTATAGTGGTATATAATATAGAATATGGTGTAGAGCTGTAAAGTGGTGCATAGTATATAGTATTGTGTATAGTGATACATAGCATAGAATATGGTGTAGAGATGTATAGTGGTATATAGTATAGAATATGGTGTATAGTGCTACATAGTATAGAATATGGTGTATAGTGGTATATAGTATAGAATGTGGTGTAGAGCTGTATAGTGCTACATAGTATAGCATATGGTGTATAGTGGTACATAGTATAAAATACTGTGTATAGAGGTACATAGTATAGAATATGGTGTATAGTGGTACTTAGTATAGAATGTGGTGTATAGTGGTGCATAGTGGTACATAGTATAGAGTGTGGTGTAGTGGTACATAGTATAGAATGTGGTGTATAGTGGTATATGGTGTAGAGCTGTATAGTGGTACATAGTATAGAATGTGGTGTATAGTAGTACATAGTATAGAATACGGTGTAGAGCTGTATAGTTGGACATAGTATAGAATGTGGTGTAGAGCTGTATAGTGGTACATAGTATACAATATGGTGTATAGTGGTATATAGTATAGAATATGGTGTAGAGCTGTAAAGTGGTGCGTAGTATAGAGTATTGTGTATAGTGATACATAGCATAGAATATGGTGTAGAGCTGTATAGTGATATGTAGTATAGAATATGTTGTATAGTGCTACATAGTATAGAATATGGTGTATAGTGGTATATAGTATAGAATGTGGTGTAGAGCTGTGTAGTGGTACATAGTATAGCATATGGTGTATAGTGGTACATAGTATAAAATACGGTGTATAGCGGTACATATTATAGAATATGGTGTATAGTGGTACATAGTATAGAATGTGGTGTATAGTGGTGCATAGTGGTACATAGTATAGAGTATGGTGTAGTGGTACATAGTATAGAATGTGGTGTATAGTGGTATATGGTGTAGAGCTGTATAGTGGTACATAGTATAGAATGTGGTGTATAGTAGTACATAGTATAGAATATGGTGTAGAGCTGTATAGTTGTTCATAGTATAGAATATGGTGTATAGTGGTACATAGTATAGAATGTGTTGCAGAGCTGTATAGTGGTACATAGTATAGAATGTGGTGTAGAGTGGTACATAGTATAGAATATAGTGTACAGTGGTACATAGTATAGAATATGGTGTAGAGCTGTATAGTTGTACATAGTATAGAATATGGTGTAGAGCTGTATTGTGGTACATAGTATAGAATATGGAGTATAGTGGTACATAGTATAGAATAAGGTGTATAGAGGTACATAGTATAGAATATGGTGTATAGTGGTACATAGTATGGAATACATTGTATAGTGGAACATAGTATAGAATATGGTGTATTGTGGTACATAGTATAGAATATGGTGTAAAGTGGTACATTGTAAAGAATAAGGTGTATAGAGGTACATAGTATAGAATATGGAGTATAGTGGTACTTAGTATAGAATGTGGTGTATAGTGGTACATAGTATAGAATGTGGTGTATAGAGGTAAATAGTATAGAATATGGTGTATAGTGATACATAGTCTAGAATATGGTGTATATTGGTACATAGAATATGATTTATAGTTTTACATAGTATAGAATGTGGTGTAGAGCTGAATAGTGGTACATAGTATAGAATATGGATTACAGTGGTACATAGTATAGAATGTGGTGTAGTGCTGTATAGTGTTACATAGTATAGAATGTGGTGTATAGTGCTACATAGTATAGAATATGGTGTATAGTGGTTCATAGTATAGAATGTGGTTTACCGCTGTATAATGGTACATACTATAGAATGTGGTATAAAGCTGTATAGTGGTACATAGTATAGAATATGGTGTATAGTAGCATATAGTATAGAATATGATATAGAGCTGTATTGTGGTATATAGTATAGAATATGGTGTAGAGCTGTAAAGTGGTACATAGTATAGAATATGGTGTAGAGCTGTATAGTGGTACATAGTATACAATATGGTGTATAGTGGTATATAATATAGAATATGGTGTAGAGCTGTAAAGTGGTGCATAGTATATAGTATTGTGTATAGTGATACATAGCATAGAATATGGTGTAGAGATGTATAGTGGTATATAGTATAAAATATGGTGTATAGTGCTACATAGTATAGAATATGGTGTATAGTGGTATACAGTATAGAATGTGGTGTAGAGCTGTATAGTGCTACATAGTATAGCATATGGTGTATAGTGGTACATAGTATAAAATACTGTGTATAGAGGTACATAGTATAGAATATGGTGTATAGTGGTACATAGTATAGAATGTGGTGTATAGTGGTGCATAGTGGTACATAGTATAGAGTGTGGTGTAGTGGTACATAGTATAGAATGTGGTGTATAGTGGTATATGGTGTAGAGCTGTATAGTGGTACATAGTATAGAATGTGGTGTATAGTAGTACATAGTATAGAATACGGTGTAGAGCTGTATAGTTGGACATAGTATAGAATGTGGTGTAGAGCTGTATAGTGGTACATAGTATACAATATGGTGTATAGTGGTATATAGTATAGAATATGGTGTAGAGCTGTAAAGTGGTGCATAGTATAGAGTATTGTGTATAGTAATACATAGCATAGAATATGGTGTAGAGCTGTATAGTGGTATGTAGTATAGAATATGTTGTATAGTGCTACATAGTATAGAATATGGTGTATAGTGGTATATAGTATAGAATGTGGTGTAGAGCTGTGTAGTGGTACATAGTATAGCATATGGTGTATAGTGGTACATAGTATAAAATACGGTGTATAGAGGTACATATTATAGAATATGGTGTATAGTGGTACATAGTATAGAATGTGGTGTATAGTGGTGCATAGTGGTACATAGTATAGAGTATGGTGTAGTGGTACATAGTATAGAATGTGGTGTATAGTGGTATATGGTGTAGAGCTGTATAGTGGTACATAGTATAGAATGTGGTGTATAGTAGTACATAGTATAGAATATGGTGTAGAGCTGTATAGTTGTTCATAGTATAGAATATGGTGTATAGTGGTACATAGTATAGAATGTGTTGCAGAGCTGTATAGTGGTACATAGTATAGAATGTGGTGTAGAGTGGTACATAGTATAGAATATAGTGTACAGTGGTACATAGTATAGAATATGGTGTAGAGCTGTATAGTTGTACATAGTATAGAATATGGTGTAGAGCTGTATTGTGGTACATAGTATAGAATATGGAGTATAGTGGTACATAGTATAGAATAAGGTGTATAGAGGTACATAGTATAGAATATGGTGTATAGTGGTACATAGTATGGAATACATTGTATAGTGGAACATAGTATAGAATATGGTGTATTGTGGTACATAGTATAGAATATGGTGTAAAGTGGTACATTGTAAAGAATAAGGTGTATAGAGGTACATAGTATAGAATATGGAGTATAGTGGTACTTAGTATAGAATGTGGTGTATAGTGGTACATAGTATAGAATGTGGTGTATAGAGGTAAATAGTATAGAATATGGTGTATAGTGATACATAGTCTAGAATATGGTGTATATTGGTACATAGAATATGATTTATAGTTTTACATAGTATAGAATGTGGTGCAGAGCTGAATAGTGGTACATAGTATAGAATATGGATTACAGTGGTACATAGTATAGAATGTGGTGTAGTGCTGTATAGTATTACATAGTATAGAATGTGGTGTATAGTGCTACATAGTATAGAATATGGTGTATAGTGGTACTTAGTATAGAATGTGATCTATAGCAGTATAGAGTACAGAATATGGTGTAGAGCTGTACAGTTGTTCATAGTATAGAATGTGGTATAGAGCTGTAATGTGGTACATAGCATTGAATATGGTGTAGAGGTTTATAGTGGTACATAGTATAGAATATGTTGTATAGTGGTAAATAGTATAGAATATGGTGTAGAGCTGTATAGTGGTTCATAGTGTAGAATATGGTGTATAGTGGTACATAGTATAGAATATGGGGTAGAGCTGTATAGTTGTATATAGTATAGAATATGGTGTATAGTGGTACATTGTATAGAATATGGTGTAAAGTGGTACATAGTATAGAATTTGGTGTATAGAGGTACAGAGTAAATAATATGGTGAAGAGCTGTATAGTGGTACATAGTATAGAATATGATGTAGAACAGTATAGTTGTACATAGTATAGAATATGGTATATAGTGGTACATAGTATAGAATATGGTGTTTTGTGGTACATAGTATAAAATATTGTGTATAGTGGTACATAGTATAGAATATGGTGTATAGAGGTACATAGTATAGAATAAGGTGTATAGTGCTACATAGTGTAGAATGTGGAGTATAGTGGTACATAGTATAAATTATGGTGTATAGAGGTACATAGTATAGAATATGGTGTGTAGTCAGACATAGTCTAGAATGTGGAGTATAGTGGTACATAGAATATGGTGTTTAGTGGTACATAGTATAGAATGTGGTGTAGAGCTGTATAGTTGTACATAGTATAGAATATGGTGTATAGTGGTACATAATATAGAATGTGGTGTAGAGCTGTATAATGGTACATAGTATAGAATGTGGTGTATAGTGGTACATAGTATAGAATATGGTGTATAGAATTACATAGTATAGAATATGTTGTATAGTGGTACATAGTCTAGAATGTGGTGTATAGTGGTACATAGTATAGAATATGGTGTACAGTGGTACATAGTATAGAATGTGGTGTAGAGATGTATAGTAGTACATAGTATAGAATGTGGTATATAGTGGTACATAGTATAGAACATAATGTATAGAGGTATAAATTATAGAATATGGTGTATAGTGGTACATAGTATAGAATGTAGTGTATAGTTTTACATTTTATAGAATATGGTGTATAGTGGTACATAGTATAGAATGTGGTGTATAGTAGTATATAGTATATTTTATGGAGTAGAGCTGTATAGTAGTACATAGTATAGAGTATGGTGTAGAGGTGTATAGTGGTACATAGTATAGAATATGGTGTATAGTGGTATATAGTATAGAATATGGTGTAGAGCTGTATAGTGGTTCATAGTATAGAAAATGGTGTATAGTGGTACATAGTATAGAATATGGGGCAGAGCTATATAGTGGTATATACTATAGAATATGGTGTATAGTGGTACATAGTATAGACTATGGTGTATAGTGGTATATAGTATAGAATATGGTTAATAGAGGTACATAGTATAGAATATGGTGTATAGACGTACATAGTATAGAATATGGTGTATAGTGGTACATAGTATAGAATGTGGTGTAGAGCTGTTAATTGGTACATAGTATAGAATATGGTGTATAGTGGTACATAGTATAGAATATGGTGTATAGTGGTTCATAGTATAGAATGTGGTTTACCGCTGTATAATGGTACATACTATAGAATGTGGTATAAAGCTGTATAGTGGTACATAGTATAGAATATGGTGTATAGTAGCATATAGTATAGAATATGATATAGAGCTGTATTGTGGTATATAGTATAGAATATGGTGTAGAGCTGTAACGTGGTACATAGTATAGAATATGGTGTAGAGCTGTATAGTGGTACATAGTATACAATATGGTGTATAGTGGTATATAATATAGAATATGGTGTAGAGCTGTAAAGTGGTGCATAGTATATAGTATTGTGTATAGTGATACATAGCATAGAATATGGTGTAGAGATGTATAGTGGTATATAGTATAGAATATGGTGTATAGTGCTACATAGTATAGAATATGGTGTATAGTGGTATATAGTATAGAATGTGGTGTAGAGCTGTATAGTGCTACATAGTATAGCATATGGTGTATAGTGGTACATAGTATAAAATACTGTGTATAGAGGTACATAGTATAGAATATGGTGTATAGTGGTACATAGTATAGAATGTGGTGTATAGTGGTGCATAGTGGTACATAGTATAGAGTGTGGTGTAGTGGTACATAGTATAGAATGTGGTGTATAGTGGTATATGGTGTAGAGCTGTATAGTGGTACATAGTATAGAATGTGGTGTATAGTAGTACATAGTATAGAATATGGTGTAGAGCTGTATAGTTGGACATAGTATAGAATGTGGTGTAGAGCTGTATAGTGGTACATAGTATACAATATGGTGTATAGTGGTATATAGTATAGAATATGGTGTAGAGCTGTAAAGTGGTGCATAGTATAGAGTATTGTGTATAGTGATACATAGCATAGAATATGGTGTAGAGCTGTATAGTGATATGTAGTATAGAATATGTTGTATAGTGCTACATAGTATAGAATATGGTGTATAGTGGTATATAGTATAGAATGTGGTGTAGAGCTGTGTAGTGGTACATAGTATAGCATATGGTGTATAGTGGTACATAGTATAAAATACGGTGTATAGAGGTACATATTATAGAATATGGTGTATAGTGGTACATAGTATAGAATGTGGTGTATAGTGGTGCATAGTGGTACATAGTATAGAGTATGGTGTAGTGGTACATAGTATAGAATGTGGTGTATAGTGGTAAATGGTGTAGAGCTGTATAGTGGTACATAGTATAGAATGTGGAGTATAGTAGTACATAGTATAGAATATGGTGTAGAGCTGTATAGTTGTTCATAGTATAGAATATGGTGTATAGTGGTACATAGTATAGAATGTGTTGCAGAGCTGTATAGTGGTACATAGTATAGAATGTGGTGTAGAGTGGTACATAGTATAGAATATAGTGTACAGTGGTACATAGTATAGAATATGGTGTAGAGCTGTATAGTTGTACATAGTATAGAATATGGTGTAGAGCTGCATTGTGGTACATAGTATAGAATATGGAGTATAGTGGTACATAGTATAGAATAAGGTGTATAGAGGTACATAGTATAGAATATGGTGTATAGTGGTACATAGTATGGAATACATTGTATAGTGGAACATAGTATAGAATATGGTGTATTGTGGTACATAGTATAGAATATGGTGTAAAGTGGTACATTGTAAAGAATAAGGTGTATAGAGGTACATAGTATAGAATATGGAGTATAGTGGTACTTAGTATAGAATGTGGTGTATAGTGGTACATAGTATAGAATGTGGTGTATAGAGGTAAATAGTATAGAATATGGTGTATAGTGATACATAGTCTAGAATATGGTGTATATTGGTACATAGAATATGATTTATAGTTTTACATAGTATAGAATGTGGTGTAGAGCTGAATAGTGGTACATAGTATAGAATATGGATTACAGTGGTACATAGTATAGAATGTGGTGTAGTGCTGTATAGTGTTACATAGTATAGAATGTGGTGTATAGTGCTACATAGTATAGAATATGGTGTATAGTGGTACTTAGTATAGAATGTGATCTATAGCAGTATAGAGTACAGAATATGGTGTAGAGCTGTACAGTTGTTCATAGTATAGAATGTGGTATAGAGCTGTAATGTGGTACATAGCATTGAATATGGTGTAGAGGTTTATAGTGGTACATAGTATAGAATATGTTGTATAGTGGTAAATAGTATAGAATATGGTGTAGAGCTGTATAGTGGTTCATAGTGTAGAGTATGGTGTATAGTGGTACATAGTATAGAATATGGGGTAGAGCTGTATAGTTGTATATAGTATAGAATATGGTGTATAGTGGTACATTGTATAGAATATGGTGTATAGTGGTATATAGTATAGAATATGTTGTATAGAGGAACGTAGTATAGAATATGGTGTATAGAGGTACATAGTATAGAATGTTGTGTATAGTTTTACATAGTATAGAATATGGTGTAAAGTGGTACATAGTTTAGAGTATGGTGTATAGTGGTACAGAGTAAATAATATGGTGAAGAGCTGTATAGTGGTACATAGTATAGAATATGGTGTAGAACAGTATAGTGGTACATAGTATAGAATATGGTGTAAAGAGGTACATAGTAGGAAAATATGGTGTATTGTGGTACATAGAATAGAATATGGTGTAAAGTGGTACATAGTATAGCATATGGTGTATAGAGGTACACAGTATAGAATATGGTGTATAGTTCTACATAGTATAGAATGTGTTGTATAGTGGTACATAGTATAAAATATAGTGTATAGCGGTTTATACTATAGAATATGGTATATAGTGGTACATAGTATAGAATATGGTGTTTTGTGGTACATAGTATATAATATGGTGTATAATGGTACATAGTATAGAATATGGTGTATAGAGGTACATAGTATAGAATAAGGTGTATAGTGCTACATAGTATAGAATGTGGTGTATAGTGGTACATAGTATAAATTATGGTGTATAGAGGTACATTGTATAGAATCTGGTGTATAGTCAGACATAGTCTAGAATGTGGTGTATAGTGGTACCAAGAATATTGTGTTTAGTGGTACATAGTATAGAATGTGGTGTAGAGCTGCATAGTGGTACATAATATAGAATGTGGTGTATAGTGGTACATAATATAGAATGTGGTGTAGAGCTGTATAATGGTACATAGTATAGAATGTGGTGTATAGTGGTACATAGTATAGAATATGGTGTATAGAATTACATAATATAGAATATGTTGTATAGTGGTACATAGTCTAGAATGTGGTGTATAGTAGTACATAGTATAGAATATGGTGTACAGTGGTACATAGTATAGAATGTGGTGTCGAGATGTATAGTGGTACATAGTATAGAATATGGTGTAGAGCTGTATAGTAGTTCATAGTATAGAATGTGGTATATAGTGGTACATAGTATAGAACATAATGTATAGAGGTACAAAGTATAGAATATGGTGTATAGTGGTACATAATATAGAATGTGGTGTATAGTGTTACTTTTTATAGAATATGGTGTATAGTGGTACATAGTATAGAATGTTGTGTAGAGCTGTATAGTGATTTATAGTATAGAATATGGTGTATAGTGGTAAATAGTATAGAATGTGTTGTATAGTGGTACATAGTATAGAATTTGGTGTAGAGCTGTATAGTGGTACATAGTATAGAATGTGGTATATAGTGGTACATTGTATAGAATATGGTGTATAGTGGTACATAGTATAGAATGTTGTGTAGAGCTGTATAGTGGTTTATAGTATAGAATGTGGTGTATAGTAGTACATATTATAGAATGTGGTATAAAGCTGTATAATGGTACATAGTATAGAATATGGTGTATAGAGGTTCAAAGTATAGAATATGGTGTATAGTGGTACATTGTATAGAATGTGGTGTAGAGCTGTATAGTGGTACATAGTATAGAATGTGGTGTATAGTGGTACATAGTATAGAACATAGTGTATAGAGGTACAAAGTATAGAATATGGTGTATAGTGGTACATAGTATAGAATGTGGTGTATAGTGAGTGGTACATAGTATAGAATATGGTGTATAGAGGTACATAGTATAGAATTTGGTGTATAGTGGTACATAGTCTTGAATATGGTGTATAGTGGTACATAGTATAGAATGTGGTGTTGAGCTGTATAGTGGTACATAGTATAGAATATGGTGTATAGTGGTACATAGTATAGAATGTGGTGTAGAGCTGTGTAGTGGTATAAAGTATAGAATGTGGTATATAGTGCTACATAGTATAGAATATGGTGTATAGTGGTACTTAGTATAGAATGTGGTGTATAGTAGTATATAGTATAGAATATGGTGTAGAGCTGTACAGTGGTACATAGTATAGAAAGTGGAATAGAGCTGTATAGTGGTATATAGCATATAATATGGTGTAGAGGTGTATAGTGGTACATAGTATAGAATATGGTGTAGAGCTGTATAGTGGTTCATAGTATAGAATATGGTGTATAGTGGTACAGAGTATAGAAAATGGGGTAGAGCTGAATAGTTGTATATAGTATAGAATATGGTGTATAGTGGTACATTGTATAGAATATGGTGTAAAGAGGTACAGAGTAAATAATATGGTGAAGAGCTGTATAGTGGTACATAGTATAGAATATGATGTAGAACAGTATAGTGGTACATAGTATAGAATATGGTATATAGTGGTACATAGTATAGAATATGGTGTTTTGTGGTACATAGTATAAAATATTGTGTATAGTGGTACATAGTATAGAATATGGTGTATAGAGGTACATAGTATAGAATAAGGTGTATAGTGCTACATAGTGTAGAATGTGGTGTATAGTGGTACATAGTATAAATTATGTTGTATAGAGGTACATAGTATAGAATATGGTGTATAGTCAGACATAGTCTAGAATGTGGAGTATAGTGGTACATAGAATATGGTGTTTAGTGGTACATAGTAAAGAATGTGGTGTAGAGCTGTATAGTTGTACATAGTATAGAATGTGGTGTATAGTGGTACATAATATAGAATGTGGTGTAGAGCTGTATAATGGTACATAGTATAGAATGTGGTGTATAGTGGTACATAGTATAGAATATGGTGTATAGAATTACATAGTATAGAATAGTTGTATAGTGGTACATAGTCTAGAATGTGGTGTATAGTGGTACATAGTATAGAATATGGTGTACAGTGGTACATAGTATAGAATGTGGTGTCGAGATGTATAGTGGTACATAGTATAGAATATGGTGTAGAGCTGTATAGTAGTACATAGTATAGAATGTGGTATATAGTGGTACATAGTATAGAACATAATGTATAGAGGTACAAATTATAGAATATGGTGTATAGTGGTACATAGTATAGAATGTGGTGTATAGTTTTACATTTTATAGAATATGGTGTATAGTGGTACATAGTATAGAATGTGGTGTATAGTAGTATATAGTATATATTATGGTGTAGAGCTGTATAGTAGTACATAGTATAGAGTATGGTGTAGAGGTGTATAGTGGTACATAGTATAGAATATGGTGTATAGTGGTATATAGTATAGAATATGGTGTAGAGCTGTATAGTGGTTCATAGTATAGAAAATGGTGTATAGTGGTACATAGTATAGAATATGGGGCAGAGCTATATAGTGGTATATACTATAGAATATGGTGTATAGTGGTACATAGCATAGACTATGGTGCATTGTGGTATATAGTATAGAATATGGTTAATAGAGGTACATAGTATAGAATATGGTGTATAGATGTACATAGTATAGAATATGGTGTATAGTGGTACATAGTATAGAATGTGGTGTAGAGCTGTTAATTGGTACATAGTATAGAATATGGTGTATAGTGGTACATAGTATAGAATATGGTGTATAGTGGTTCATAGTATAGAATGTGGTTTACAGCTGTATAATGGTACATACTATAGAATGTGGTATAAAGCTGTATAGTGGTACATAGTATAGAATATGGTGTATAGTAGCATATAGTATAGAATATGATATAGAGCTGTATTGTGGTATATAGTATAGAATAAGGTGTAGAGCTGTAAAGTGGTAAATAGTATAGAATATGGTGTAGAGCTGTATAGTGGTACATAGTATACAATATGGTGTATAGTGGTATATAATATAGAATATGGTGTAGAGCTGTAAAGTGGTGCATAGTATAGAGTATTGTGTATAGTGATACATAGCATAGAATATGGTGTAGAGCTGTATAGTGGTATGTAGTATAGAATATGGTGTATAGTGCTACATAGTATAGAATATGGTGTATAGTGGTATATAGTATAGAATGTGGTGTAGAGCTGTATAGTGCTACATAGTATAGCATATGGTGTATAGTGGTACATAGTATAAAATACTGGGTATAGAGGTACATAGTATAGAATATGGTGTATAGTGGTACATAGTATAGAATGTGGTGTATAGTGGTGCATAGTGGTACATAGTATAGAGTGTGGTGTAGTGGTACATAGTATAGAATGTGGTGTATAGTGGTATATGGTGTAGAGCTGTATAGTGGTACATAGCATAGAATGTGGTGTATAGTAGTACATAGTATAGAATACGGTGTAGAGCTGTATAGTTGGACATAGTATAGAATGTGGTGTAGAGGTGTATAGTGGTACATAGTATACAATATGGTGTATAGTGGTATATAGTATACAATATGGTGTAGAGCTGTAAAGTGGTGCATAGTATAGAGTATTGTTTATAGTGATACATAGCATAGAATATGGTGTAGAGCTGTATAGTGGTATGTAGTATAGAATATGGTGTATAGTGCTACATAGTATAGAATATGGTGTATAGTGGTATATAGTATAGAATGTGGTGTAGAGCTGTATAGTGGTACATAGTATAGCATATGGTGTATAGTGGTACATAGTATAAAATACGGTGTATAGAGGTACATATTATAGAATATGGTGTATAGTGGAACATAGTATAGAATGTGGTGTATCGTGGTGCATAGTGGTACATAGTATAGAGTGTGGTGTAGTGGTACATAGTATAGAATGTGGTGTATAGTGGTATATGGTGTAGAGCTGTATAGTGGTACATAGTATAGAATGTGGTGTATAGTAGTACATAGTATAGAATATGGTGTAGAGCTGTATAGTTGTTCATAGTATAGAATGTGGTGTAGAGCTGTATAGTGGTACATAGTATAGAATATGGTGTATAGTGGTACATAGTATAGAATGTGTTGCAGAGCTGTATAGTGGTACATAGTATAGAATGTGGTGTATAGTTGTACATAGTATAGAATATGGTGTACAGTGGTACATAGTATAGAATATGGTGTAGAGCTGTATAGTTGTACATAGTATAGAATATGGTGTAGAGCTGTATTGTGGTACATAGTATAGAATATGGAGTATAGTGGTACATAGTGTAGAATATGGTGTATAGAGGTACATAGTATAGAATATGGTGTATAGTGGTACATAGTATGGAATACATTGTATAGTGGAACATAGTATAGAATATGGTGTATAGTGGTACATAGTATAGAATGTGTTGCAGAGCTGTATAGTGGTACATAGTATAGAATGTGGTGTATAGTGGTACATAGTATAGAATATGGTGTACAGTGGTACATAGTATAGAATATGGTGTAGAGCTGTATAGTTGTACATAGTATAGAATATGGTGTAGAGCTGTATTGTGGTACATAGTAAAGAATAAGGTGTATAGAGGTACATAATATAGAATATGGAGTATAGTGGTACTTAGTATAGAATGTTGTGTATAGTGGTACATAGTATAGAATGTGGTGTATAGAGGTAAATAGTATAGAATATGGTTTATAGTGATACATAGTCTAGAATATGGTGTATATTGGTACATAGAATATGATTTAAAGTTTTACATAGTATAGAATGTGGTGTAGAGCTGAATAGTGGTACATAGTATAGAATATGGATTACAGTGGAACATAGTATAGAATGTGGTGTAGTGCTCTATAGTGTTACATATTATAGAATGTGGAGTATAGTGCTACATAGTATAGAATATGGTGTATAGTGGTACTTAGTATAGAATGTGATCTATAGCAGTATAGAGTATAGAATATGGTGTAGAGCTGTACAGTTGTACATAGTATAGAATGTGGTATAGAGCTGTAAAGAGGTACATAGCATTGAATATGGTGTAGAGGTGTATAGTGGTTCATAGTATAGAATATGTTGTATAATGGTAAATAGTATAGAATATGGTGTAGAGCTGTATAGTGGTTCATAGTATAGAATATGGTGTATAGTGGTACATAGTATAGAATATGGGGTAGAGCTGTATAGTTGTATATAGTATAGAATATGGTGTATAGTGGTACATTGCATAGAATATGGTTAATAGTGGTATATAGTATAGAATATGGTGTATAGAGGTAAATAGTATAGAATATGGTGTATAAAGGTACATATTATAGAATATGGTGTATAGTGGTACATAGTCTAGAATGTGGTGTATAGTGGTACGTAGAATATGGTGTATAGTGGAACACAGTGTAGAATGTGGTGTAGAGCTGTATAGTGGTACATAGTATAGAATATGGTGTATTGTGGTACATAGTATAGAATGTTTTGTAGAGCTGTATAATGGTACATAGTTTAGGATGTGGTGTATAGTGGTATATAGTATAGAATATGGTGTATAGAGGTACATAGTATAGAATATGGTGTATAGTGGTACATAGTATAGAATATGGTGTACAGTGGTACATATTATAGAATGTGGTGTAGAGCTGTATAGTGGTACATAGTATAGAATATTGTTTAGAGCTGTATAGTGGTACAAAGTATAAAATGTGGTAAATAGTGGTACATATTATAGAATGTGGTGTAGAGCTGTATAATGGTACATAGTATAGAATGTGGTGTATAGTGGTACATAGTATAAAATGTGGTATATAGTGGTACATATTATAGAATGTTTCGTAGAGCTGTATAATGGTACGTAGTATAGAATGTGGTGTATAGTGTTACATAGTATAGAATATGGTGTATAGTGGTACATAGTATAGAATGTGTTGTATAGTAGTATATAGTATAGAATATGGTGTAGAGCAGTATAGTGGTACATAGTATAGAATATGGTGTAGAGGTGTATAGTGGTATATAGTATAGAATATGGTGTATAGTAGTATATTGTATAGAATGTGGTGTAGAGCTGTATAGTGGTTCATAGTATAGAATATGGTGTATTGTGGTATATAGTATAGAATATGGTGTATAGTTGTATATAGTATAGAATATGGTGTATAGAGGTACATAGTATAGAATATGGTGTATAGAGTTACATAGTATAGAATATGGTGTATAATGGTACATAGTCTAGAATGTGGTGTATAGTGGTACATAGAATATGTTGTATAGTGGTACATAGTATATAATATGGTATAGAGCTCTGTTGTGGTACATAGTATAGAATATGGTGTAGAGCTGTATATTGGTACATTGTATAGAATATAGTGTATAGTGGTACATAGTATAGAATGTGGTGTAGAGCTGTATAGTGGAAAAAAGTATAGAATGTGGTGTATGGAGTTACATAGTATAAAATATAGTGTATAGAGGTACATAGTATAGAATGTGGTGTATAGTGGTATATGGTGTAGAGCTGTATAGTGGTACATATTATAGAATGTGGTGTATACTAGTACATAGTATAGAATACGGTGTAGAGCTGTATAGTTGGTCATAGTATAGAATATGGTGTATAGTGGTACATAGTATAGAATATGGTGTATAGAGGTACATAGTATAGAATATGGTGTATAGTGGTACATAGTATGGAATACGTTGTATAGTGGAACATAGTATAGAAAATGGTGTATTGTGGTACATAGTATAGAGTATGGTGTAAAGTGGTACATTGTAAAGAATATGGTGTATAGAGGTACATAGTATAGAATATGGTGTATAGTGGTACTTAGTATAGAATGTGGTGTACAGTGGTACATAGTATAGAATGTGGTGTAAAGCTGTATAATGGTACATAGTATAGAATATTGTGTATAGTGGTACTTAGTATAGAATGTGGTCTATAGTAGTATATAGTATAGAATATGGTGTAGAGCTGTAAAGTTGTACATAGTATAGAATGTGGTATAGAGCTGTATAGTGGTACATAGCATAGAATATGCTGTAGAGGTGTATAGTGCTACATAGTATAGAATATGGTGTAAAGTGGTAAATAGTATAGAATATGGTGTATAGAGGTACATAGTATAGAATATGGTGTATAGTGCTACATAGTATAGAATATGGTGTATAGTGGTACATAGTATAGAATACGGTGTAGAGTGGTACATAGTATAGAATATGGTGTATAGTGGTTCATAGTATAGAACAGGGCCGTAGCTAGGGTAGTGCGGCAGGTGCCATCGTACAGGGAACCACAGATCAGAGAGCGCAGGTTGGGCCTTCCAAATTTCTATTTATTATCATTCTCGTTTGTAGCTTACTTTTATTTCATCCCCAGCATCGCCTGGCCTCTACTATACATTCCCTGGCCCTTCCCCATGATGCCATGGCCCTTTTTTGGGTGCATTATGTCCCTTTGAAAAATGAGGGAGGGCCAATGCTCTTTCTGGCACAGGGCACCAAAAAGTCCAGTTACGGCTCTGGTAATGAATATGTTGTATAGTGGTACATAGTATAGAATATGGTGTATAGTGGTACATAGCATAGAATATGGTGTACAGTGGTACATAGTCTAGAATGTGGTGTATAGTGGTACATAGAATATGGTGTATAGTGGTACATAGTATAGAATGTGGTGTAGAGCTGTATAGTGGTACATAGTACAGAATATGGTGTATAGTGGTATATAGTATAGAATATGGTGTAGAGCTGTATAGTGGTACATAGTATAGAATATTGGGCCTGATTCAGAGCCGAACACTCTGACCAGAGTGCTCGCTCTCAATCAGGGCCCTCCTCCATTAAAATGGAGCGTCCTCCTGAACGCTCGTATAGCTGTGGTCACCACCCACAGCATATACGAGTGTGCAACAAGATGGTTGCGATGTTCTTGACCATCGCGACCATCGGACTTGCGAGTGAAACCCTGTGGGCGGGTTTCTCAACCACAAAGCCAGGAGTGATTTTGGCTCTATCAGAGCCAAAATCACTCCCACTGCCATCACTAGTGATGTCAGTGGGGCCGGATTGAGATGGTAGGCGTTCCCTTGGGAACGCCTCCGTCTGGCAGGCACACCCCCGGCATGCCCAGTAAAGGGGGCGTGCTGTCAATCAACATCAAAAGCATGCTCTCTTTGCCGCAAGACACCGAGCGACGGGAAATCTGACGCTCATTGGGTCTCGCGCATTCACACGATGGAGCTCCATTCATCGTGCGCTTGGGCAGTGGGGAACATCAACCCACTTGTGAGCATACTGCCACTTGCGAGTGGGTCTGAATGACCCCCATTGTGTATAGTGATACATAGCATAGAATAAGGTGTAGAGCTGTACAGTGGTACATAGTATAGAATATGGTGTATAGTGCTACATAGTATAGTATATGGTGTATAGTGGTACATAGTATAGAATATGGTGTATAGTGGTACACAGTATAGAATATGGTGTATAGAGGTCCATAGTATAGAATATGGTGTATATTGGTACATATTATAGAACATGGTGTATAGTGGTACATAGAGGTACATAGTATAGAATGTGGTGTACAGTGGTGTATGATATAGAGCTGTATAGTGGTACATAGTATAGAATGTGGTGTATAGTAGTACATAGTATAGAATTTGGTGTAGAGCAGTATAGTGGTACATAGTATAGAATTTGGTGTAGAGCTGTATAGTGGTTCATAGTATAGAATATGGTGTGTAGTGGTACATAGTATAGATTGTGTTGAAGAGCTGTAAAGTGGTACAATGTATAGAATATTGTGTAAAGTGGTACATAGTATAGAATATGGTGTATAGTGGTACATAGTAAATATTATGGTGTAGAGCTGTATAGTGGTACATAGTACAGAATATGGTGTAGAGCAGTATAGTGGTACATAGTTTAGAATATGGTGTAGAGCCGTTTTGTGGTACATAGTATAGACTATGGTGTATAGTGGTACATAGTATAGAATATGGTGTATAGAGGTAAATATTATAGAATATGGTGTATTGTGGTACATAGTATAGAATATGGTGTATAGTGCTACATAGTATAGTATATGGTGTATAGTGGTACATAGTATAGAATATGGTGTATAGTGGTACATAGTATAGAATATGGTGTATAGAGGTACATAGTATAGAATATGGTGTATATTGGTACATATTATAGAACATGGTGTATAGTGGTACATAGTGGAACTAGGTATAGAAAATGGTGTATTGTGGTACATAGTATAGAGTATGGTGTAAAGTGGTACATAGTATAGAATATGGTGTATAGTGGTACTTAGTATAGAATGTGGTGTACAGTGGTACATATTATAGAATGTGGTGTAGAGCTGTATAGTGGTACATAGTATAGAATATTGTTTATAGCTGTATAGTGGTACAAAGTATAAAATGTGGTATATAGTGGTACATATTATAGAATGTGGTGTAGAGCTGTAAAATGGTACATAGTATAGAATGTGGTGTATAGTGTTACATAGTATAGAATATGGTGTATTGTGGTACATAGTATAGAATGTTGTGTAGAGCTGTATAATGGTACATAGTATAGGATGTGGTGTATAGTGGTATATAGTATAGAATATGGTTTATAGAGGTACATAGTATAGAATATGGTGTATATTGGTACATAGTATAGAATATGGTGTATAGTTGTACATAGTATAGAATATTGTTTAGAGCTGTTTAGTGGTACATAATATAGAATGTGGTGTAGAGCTGTATAATGGTACATAGTATAGAATGTGGTGTATAGTGTTACATAGTATAGAATATGGTGTATAGTGGTACATAGTATAGAATGTGTTGTATAGTAGTATATAGTATAGAATATGGTGTAGAGCAGTATAGTGGTACATAGTATAGAATATGGTGTAAGAGGTGTATAGTGGTATATAGTATAGAATATGGTGTATAGTTGTAATTAGTATAGAATGTGGTGTAGAGCTGTATAGTGGTTCATAGTATAGAAAATGGTGTATAGTGGTACATAGTATAGAATATGGGGTAGAGCTGTATAGTGGTATATAGTATAGAATATGGTGTATAGTGGTATATTGTATAGAATATGGTGTATAGAGGTACATAGTATAGAATATGGTGTATAGAGTTACATAGTATAGAATATGGTGTATAATGGTACATAGTCTAGAATGTGGTGTATAGTGGTACATAGAATATGTTGTATAGTGGTACATAGTATAGAATATGGTATAGAGCTCTGTTGTGGTACATAGTATAGAATATGGTGTAGAGCTGTATATTGGTACATAGTATAGAATATGGTGTATAGTGGTACATAGTATATAATGTGGTGTAGAGCTGTATAGTGGTACATAGTATAGAATGTGGTGTATGGAGGTACATAGTATA
Source organism: Taudactylus pleione (assembly GCA_031769625.1). Taxonomy (NCBI): domain Eukaryota; kingdom Metazoa; phylum Chordata; class Amphibia; order Anura; family Myobatrachidae; genus Taudactylus; species Taudactylus pleione. The sequence continues at coordinate 123,953 of JAUIMM010003497.1, forward strand.
AAATATAGTGTATAGAGGCACATAGTATAGAATATGGTGTATAGTGGTACATAGTATAGAATGTAGTGTATAGTGGTACATAGTATAGAAAGTGGTGTATAGAGGTACATAGTATAGAAGATGGTGTATAGTGGTACATAGTCTAGAATATGGTGTATAGTGTTATATAGTCTAGAATATGGTGTATAGTGGTACATAGAATATGATGTATAGTGGTACATAGTATAGAATGTGGTGTAAAGCTGTATAGTGGTACATAGCATAGAATATGGTGTAGAGGTGTATAGTGGTATATAGTATAGAATTTGGTGTATAGTGTTATATAGTATAGAATATGGTGTATAGAGGTACATAGTATAGAATATGGTGTATAGAGTTACATAGTATAGAATATGGTGTATAATGGTACATAGAATATGGAGTATAGTGGTATATAGTATAGAATGTGGTGTAGAGCTGTATAGTTTTACATAGAATAGAATATGTTGTATAGTGGTACATAGAATAGAATGTGGTGTACAGCTGTATAGTGGTACATAGTATAGAATATAGTGTATAATGGTACATAGTATAGAATGTGGTTTAGAGCTGTATAATGGTACATAGTATAGAATGTGGTATAAAGCTGTATAGTGGTACAAAGTATAGAATATGGTGCATAGTGGTATAAAGTATAGAATATGGTATAGAGCTATATTGTGGTACATAGTATAGAATATGGTGTAGAGCTGTATATTGGTACATAGTTTAGAATATGGTGTAAAGTGGTACATAGTACAGAATGTGGTGTAGAGCTGTATAGTGGTACATAGTATAGAATGTGGTGTATGGTGGTACATAATATAGAATATAGTGTATAGAGGCACATAGTATAGAATATGGTGTATAGTGGTACATAGTATAGAATGTGGTGTATAGTGGTACATAGTATAGAATATGGTGTATAGTGGTACATAGTCTAGAATATAGTGTTTAGTGGTACATAGAATATGATGTATAGTGATACATAGTATAGAATGTGGTGTAAAGCTGTATAATGGTACATAGTATAGAATATTGTGTATAGTGGTACTTAGTATAGAATGTGGTCTATAGTAGTATATAGTATAGAATATGGTGTAGAGCTATAAAGTTGTACATAGTATAGAATGTGGTATAGAGCTGTATAGTGGTACATAGCATAGAATATGCTGTAGAGGTGTATAGTGCTACATAGTATAGAATATGGTGTAAAGTGGTAAATAGTATAGAATATGGTGTATAGAGGTACATAGTATAGAATATGGTGTATAGTGGTACATAGTAATGAATATGGTGTATAGTGCTACATAGTATAGAATATGGTGTATAGTGGTACATAGTATAGAATACGGTGTAGAGTGGTACATAGTATAGAATATGGTGTATAGTGGTTCATAGTATAGAACAGGGCCGTAGCTAGGGTAGTGCGGCAGGTGCCATCGTACAGGGAACCACAGATCAGGGAGCGCAGGTTGGGCCTTCCAAATTTCTATTTATTATCATTCTCGTTTGTAGCTTACTTTTATTTCATCCCCAGCATCGCCTGGCCTCTACTATACATTCCCTGGCCCTTCCCCATGATGCCATGGCCCTTTTTTGGGTGCATTATGTCCCTTTGAAAAATGAGGGAGGGCCAATGCTCTTTCTGGCACAGGGCACCAAAAAGTCCAGTTACGGCTCTGGTAATGAATATGTTGTATAGTGGTACATAGTATAGAATATGGTGTATAGTGGTACATAGCATAGAATATGGTGTACAGTGGTACATAGTCTAGAATGTGGTGTATAGTGGTACATAGTATAGAATATGGTGTATAGAGGTACATAGTATAGAATATGGTGTATATTGGTACATATTATAGAACATGGTGTATAGTGGTACATAGTGGTACATAGTATAGAATGTGGTGTACAGTGGTATATGATATAGAGCTGTATAGTGGTACATAGTATAGAATGTTGTGTATAGTAGTACATAGTATAGAATTTGGTGTAGAGCAGTATAGTGGTACATAGTATAGAATTTGGTGTAGAGCTGTATAGTGGTACATAGTATAGAATATAGTGTGTAGTGGTACATAGTATAGATTGTGTTGAAGAGCTGTATAGTGGTACAATGTATAGAATATGGTGTAAAGTGGTACATAGTATAGAATATGGTGTATAGTGGTACATAGTAAAGATTATGGTGTAGAGCTGTATAGTGGTACATAGTACAGAATATGGTGTAGAGCAGTATAGTGGTACATAGTTTAGAATATGGTGTAGAGCAATTTTGTGGTACATAGTATAGAATATGGTGTATAGTGGTACATAGTATAGAATACGGTGTATAGAGGTAAATATTATAGAATATGGTGTATTGTGGTACATAGTATAGAATATGGTGTATAGTGCTACATAGTATAGAATGTGTTGTATAATGGTACATAGTATAAAATATTGTGTATAGCGGTATATAGTGTAGAATATGGTATATAGTGGTCCACAGTATAGAATATGGTGTATAGAGGTACATAGTATAGAATATGGTGTATAGAGGTATACAGTATAGAATATGGTGTATACTGGTACATAGTATAGAATTTGGTGTAGAGCTGTATTATGGTACATAGTATAGAATATGGTATAGAGCTGTATTGTGCTACATTGCATAGAATATGGTGTACAGTGGTACATAGTATAGAAAATGGTGTATAGAGGAACATAGTATAGAATATGGTGTGTATAGTTGTACATAGTATAGAATATGGTGTATAGTGGTACATAGTATAGAATATGGTGTATATAGGTACATAGTATAGAATATGGTGTATATTGGTACATATTGTAGAACATGGTGTATAGTGTTACATAGTGGTACATAGTATAGAATGTGGTGTACAGTGGTATATGATATAGAGCTGTATAGTGGTACATAGTATAGAATGTGGTCTATAGTAGTACATAGTATAGAATTTGGTGTAGAGCAGTGTAGTGGTACATAGTATAGAATTTGGTGTAGAGCTGTATAGTGGTACAATGTATAGAATATGGTGTAAAGTGGTACATAGTATAGAATATGGTGTATAGTGGTACATAGTAAAGATTATGGTGTAGAGCTGTATAGTGGTACATAGTACAGAATATGGTGTAGAGCAGTATAGTGGTACATAGTTTAGAATATGGTGTAGAGCCGCTTTGTGGTACATAGTATAGAATATGGTGTATAGTGGTACATAGTATAGAATATGGTGTATAGAGGTAAATATTATAGAACATGGTGTATTGTGGTACATAGTATAGAATGTGTTGTATAGTGGTACATAGTATAAAATATGGTGTATAGCGGTATATAGTGTAGAATATGGTATAGTGGTTCATAGTATAGAATATGGTGTATAGTGGTATACAGTTTAGAAAATGGGGTAGAGCTGTATAGTTGTATATAGTATAGAATATGGTGTATAGTGGTATATAGTATAGAATATGGTGTATAGAGGTAAATATTATAGAATATGGTGTATTGTGGTACATAGTATAGAATATGGTGTATAGTGCTACATAGTATAGAATGTGTTGTATAGTGGTACATAGTATAAAATATTGTGTATAGCGCTATATAGTGTAGAATATGGTATATAGTGGTACACAGTATAGAATATGCTGTACATAGTACAGAAGTACAGAATATGGTGTAGAGCAGTATAGTGGTACATAGTATAGAATGTTGTGTAGAGCTGTATAGTGGTCCATAGTATAGCATGTGGTGTATAGTAGTATATAGTATAGAATATGGTGTAGAGCTGTATAGTGGTACACAATATAGAAAGTGGAATAGACCTGTAAAGTGGTACATAATATAGAATATGGTGTATAGTGATATATAGTATAGAATATGGTGTAGAGCTGTATAGTGGTTCATAGTATAGAATATGGTGTATAGTGGTATACAGTTTAGAAAATGGGGTAGAGCTGTATAGTTGTATATAGTATAGAATATAGTGTATAGTGGTATATAGTATAGAATATGGTGTATAGAGGTACATAGTATAAAATATGGTGTATAGAGGTACATAGTATAGAATGTGGTGTATAGTGGTACATAGTATAGAATATGGTGAAAAGTGGTACATAGTATAGAATATGGTGTATAGTGGTACATAGTAAAGATTATGGTGTAGAGCTGTAGTGGTACATAGTACAGAATATGGTGTACAGCAGTATAGTGGTACATAGTTTAGAATATGGTGTAGAGCTGTTTTGTGGTACATAGTATAGAATATGGTGTATAGTGGTACAAAGTACAGAATATGGTGTATAGAGGTAAATATTATAGAATATGGTGTATTGTGGTACATAGTATAGAATATGGTGTATAGTGGTACATAGTATAGAATATGGTGTATAGAGGTACATAGTATAGAATGTGTTGTATAGTGGTACATAGTATAAATTATGGTGTATAGAGGTATATAATATAGAATATGGGGTGAGCTGTATAGTTGTTTATAGTATAGAATATGGTTTATAGTGGTACATAGTATAGAATATGGTGTATAGTGGTACATAGTATAGAATGTGGTGTAGAGCTGTATAGTGGTACATAGTATAGCATGTGGTGTATAGTAGTATGTAGTATAGAATATGGTGTAGAGCTGTATAGTGGTACACAATATAGAAAGTGGAATAGACCTGTCAAGTGGTACATAGTATAGAAAATGGTGTATAGTGATATATAGTATAGAATATGGTGTAGAGCTGTATAGTGGTTCATAGTATAGAATATGGTGTATAGTGGTACACAGTTTAGAAAATGGGGTAGAGCTGTATAGTTGTATATAGTATAGAATATGGTGTATAGTGGTATATAGTATAGAATATGGTGTATAGAGGTACATAGTATAAAATATAGTGTATAGAGGTACATAGTATAGAATGTGGTGTACAGTGGTACATAGTATAGAATATGGTGAAAAGTGGTACATAGTATAGAATATGGTGTATAGTGGTACATAGTAAAGATTATGGTGTAGAGCTGTATAGTGGTACATAGTACAGAATATGGTGTAGAGCAGTATCGTGGTACATTTTTTAGAATATAGTGTAGAGCTGTTTTGTGGTACATAGTATAGAATATGGTGTATAGTGGTACAAAGAACAGAATATGGTGTATAGAGGTAAATATTATAGAATATGGTGTATTGTGGTACATAGTATAGAATATGGTGTATAGTGGTACATAGTATAGAATATTGTGTATAGCGGTATATAGTGTAGAATATGGTATATAGTGGTACACAGTATAGAATATGGTGTATAGAGGTACATAGTATAGAATAAGGTGTATAGAGGTATATAGAATAGAATATGGTGTATAGTGGTACATAGTATAGAATTTGGTGTAGACCTGTATAGTGGTACATAGTATAGAATATGGTGTAGAGCTGTATTGTGGTACATAGTATAGAATATGGTATAGAGCTGTATTGTGCTACATTGCATAGAATATGGTGTACAGTGGTACATAGTACAGAAAATGGTGTATAGAGGTACATAGTATAGAATATGGTTTGTATAGTGGTACATAGTATAGAATATGGTGTATAGTGGTACATAGTATAGAATATGGTGTATTGTGATACATAGTATAGAATATGGTGTATAGTGGTACATAGTATAGAATATGGTGTATAGAGGTACACAGTATAGAATGTGGTGTAGAGCTATATAGTGGTACATAGTATAGAATATGGTGTATAGAGGAACATAGTATAGAATGTGGTGTAGAGATGTATAGTGGTACATATTATAGAATATGGTGTATTGTGGTACATAGTATAGAATATGGTGTATAGTCGTACATAGTATAGAATATGGTGTATAGAGTTACATAGTGTAGAATATGGTGTATAGTGCTACATAGTATAGAATGTGTTGTATAGTGGTACATAGTATAAAATATGGTGTATAGCGGAATATAGTATAGAATATGGTATATAGAGGTAAATAGTATAGAAAATGGTGTATATAGGTACATAGAATAGAATATGGTGTGTATAGTGGTACATAGTATAGAATATGGTGTATAGTGGTACATAGTATAGAATATGGTGTATTGTGATACATAGTATATAATATTGTGTATAGTGGTACATAGTATAGAATATGGTGTATAGAGGTACATAGTATAGAATATGGTGTATAGTGGTACATAGTATAGAATGTGGTGTATAGTGGTACATAGTATAGAATTTGTTGTAGAGCTATATAGAGGTACATAGTATAGAATATGGTGTATAGAGGAACATAATATAGAATGTGGTGTAGAGATGTATAGTGGTACAAAGTATAGAATATGGTGTATTGTGGTACATTGTATAGAATATGGTGTATAGTAGTACAAAGTATAGAATATGGTGTATAGAGGTACATAGTATAGAATATGGTGTATAGTGCTACATAGTATACAATGTGTTGTATAGTGGTACATAGTATAAAATATGGTGTATAGCGGAATATAGTATAGAATATTGCATATAGTTTTAAATAGTATAGAGTATGGTGTATTGTTGTACATAGTATAGAATATTGTGTATAGTGGAACACAGTATAGAATATGGTGTATAGATGTGTATAGTATAGAATATGGTGTATAGTGCTACATAGTATAGAATGTGGTGTATAGTGGTACATAGTATAAATTATGGTGTATAGTGGTACATAGTATATTATTTGGTGTAGAGCTGTATAATGGTACATAGTATAGAATGTGGTGTATAGTGTTACATTTAATAGAAAATGGTGTATAGTGGTACATAGTATAGAATGTGGTGTAAAGTAGTATATAGTATAGCATATGGAGTAGAGCTGTATAGTGGTACATAGTATAGAATATGGTGTAGATGTGAACAGTGGTACATAGTATAGAATATGATGTATAGTGGTACATAGTATAGAATGTGGTGTAGAGCTGTATAGTGGTACATAGTATAGAATATGGTGTATTGTGCTACATAGTATAGAATGTGGTGTATAGTGGTACATAGTATAAATTATGGTGTATAGAGGTACATAGTATAGAATATGGGGTGAGCTGTATAGTTGTTTATAGTTAAGAATATGGTTTATAGTGTTACATAGTATAGAATATGGTGTGTAGTGGTACATAGTATAGAATGTGGTGTAGAGCTGTATAGTGGTACATAGTATAGAGAATGTGGTGTATAGGGCTACATAGTATAGAATATGCTGTATAGTGGTAAATAGTATAGCATGTGGTGTATAGTAGTATATAGTATAGAATATGGTGTAGAGCTGTATAGTGGTACATAGTATAGAATATGGTGTAGAGAGGAACATAGTATAGAATGTGGTGTAGAGATGTATAGTGGTACATAGTATAGAATATGGTGTATTGTGGTACATAGTATAGAATATGGTGTATAGTCGTACATAGTATAGAATATGGTGTATAGAGGTACATAGTATAGAATATGGTGTATAGTGCTACATAGTATAGAATGTGTTGTATAGTGGTACATAGTATAAAATTTGGTGTAAAGCGGAATATAGTAAGCAATATGGTATATTGGTAAATAGTATAGAAAATGGTGTATAGAGGTACATAGTATAGAATATGGTGTATAGTGGTACATAGTATAGAATATGGTGTATTGTGATACATAGTATAGAATATGGTGTATAGTGGTACATAGAAAAGAATATGGTGTATAGAGGTACATAGTATAGAATATGGTGTATAGTGGTACAAAGTATATAATGTGGTGTATAGCGGTACATAGTATAGTATTTGGTGTAGAGCTATATATTGGTACATAGTATAGAATATGGTGTATAGAGGAACATAGTATAGAATGTGGTGTAGAGATGTATACTGGTACATAGTATAGAATATGGTGTATAGAGGTACATAGTATAGAATATGGTGTATAGTGCTACATAGTATAGAATGTGTTGTATAGTGGTACATAGTATAAAAATATGGTGTATAGCGGAATATAGTATAGAATATGTTATATAGTTGTAAATAGTATAGAATATGGTGTATTGTTGAACATAGTATAGAATATGGTGTATAGTGGTACACAGTATAGAATATGGTGTATAGATGTACAAAGTATAGAATATGGTGTATAGTGCTACATAGTATAGAATGTGGTGTATAGTGGTACATAGTATAAATTATGGTGTATAGAGGTACATAGTATAGAATATGGTGAATTGTGGTACATAGTCTAGAATGTGGGGTATAGTGGTACATAGAATATGATGTATAGTGGTACATAGTATAGAATGTGGTGTAGATCTGTATCGTGGTACATAGTATAGAATATGGTGTATAGTGGTACATATTATAGAATGTGGTGTAGAGCTGTATAATGGTACATAGTATAGAATGTGGTGTATAGTGGTACATAGTATATAATGTGATTTAGAGCTGTATAATGGTACATAGTATAGAATGTGGTGTATAGTGGTACATAGTATAGAATATGGTGTATAGTGGTACATAGCTAGAATGTGGTGTATAGTGGTACATAGTATAGAATATGGAGTACAGTGGTACATAGTATATAATGTGGTGTAGAGCTGTATAATGGTACATAGTATAGAATGTGGTGTATAGTAGTAGTATATAGTATATAATATGGTGTAGAGCTGTATAGTTGTACATAGTATAGAATATGGTGTAGAGGGGAATAGTGGTACATAGTATAGAATATGGTGTATAGTGGTATATAGTATAGAATATGGTGTAGAGCTGTATAGTGGTTCATAGTATAGAAAATGTTGTATAGCAGTACATAGTATAGAATATGGTGTATAATGCTACATAGTATAGAATGTGGTGTATAGTGGTACATAGTATAAATTATAGTGTATAGAGGTACATAATATAGAATATGGGATGAGCTGCATAGTTGTTTATAGTATAGAATATGGTTTATAGTGGTACATAGTCTAGAATATGGTGTATAGTGGTACATAGTATAGAATGTGGTGTAGAGCTGTATAGTGGTCCATAGTATAGCATGTGGTGTATAGTAGTATATAGTATAGAATATGGTGTAGAGCTGTATAGTGGTACACAATATAGAAAGTGGAATAGACCTGTAAAGTGGTACATAGTATAGAATATGGTGTATAGTGATATATAGTATAGAATATGGTGTAGAGCTGTATAGTGGTTCATAGCATAGAATATGGTGTATAGTGGTATACAGTTTAGAAAATGGGGTAGAGCTGTATAGTTGTATATAGTATAGAATATGGTGTATAGTGGTATATAGTATAGAATATGGTGTATAGAGGTACATAGTATAAAATATGGTGTATAGAGGTACATAGTATAGAATGTGGTGTATAGTGGTACATAGTATAGAATATGGTGAAAAGTGGTACATAGTATAGAATATGGTGTATAGTGGTACATAGTAAAGATTATGGTGTAGAGCTGTATAGTGGTACATAGTACAGAATATGGTGTACAGCAGTATAGTGGTACATAGTTTAGAATATGGTGTAGAGCTGTTTTGTGGTACATAGTATAGAATATGGTGTATAGTGGTACAAAGTACAGAATATGGTGTATAGAGGTAAATATTATAGAATATGGTGTATTGTGGTACATAGTATAGAATATGGTGTATAGTGGTACATAGTATAGAATATGGTGTATAGAGTTACATAGTATAGAATATGGGTATATAGTGCTACATAGTATAGAATGTGTTGTATAGTGGTACATAGTATAAATTATGGTGTATAGAGGTATATAATTTAGAATATGGGGTGAGCTGTATAGTTGTTTATAGTATAGAATATGGTTTATAGTGGTACATAGTATAGAATATGGTGTATAGTGGTACATAGTATAGAATGTGGTGTAGAGCTGTATAGTGGTACATAGTATAGCATGTGGTGTATAGTAGTATGTAGTATAGAATATGGTGTAGAGCTGTATAGTGGTACACAATATAGAAAGTGGAATAGACCTGTCAAGTGGTACATAGTATAGAATATGGTGTATAGTGATATATAGTAAAGAATATGGTGTAGAGCTGTATAGTGGTTCATAGTATAGAATATGGTGTATAGTGGTACACAGTTTAGAAAATGGGGTAGAGCTGTATAGTTGTATATAGTATAGAATATGGTGTATAGTGGTATATAGTATAGAATATGGTGTATAGAGGTACATAGTATAAAATATAGTGTATAGAGGTACATAGTATAGAATGTGGTGTATAGTGGTACATAGTATAGAATATGGTGAAAAGTGGTACATAGTATAGAATATGGTGTATAGTGGTACATAGTAAAGATTATGGTGTAGAGCTGTAGAGTGGTACATAGTACAGAATATGGTGTAGAGCAGTATAGTGGTACATTTTTTAGAATATAGTGTAGAGCTGTTTTGTGGTACATAGTATAGAATATGGTGTATAGTGGTACAAAGAACAGAATATGGTGTATAGAGGTAAATATTATAGAATATGGTGTATTGTGGTACATAGTATAGAATATGGTGTATAGTGGTACATAGTATAGAATATTGTGTTATAGCGGTATATAGTGTAGAATATGGTATATAGTGGTACACAGTATAGAATATGGTGTATAGAGGTACATAGTATATAATAAGGTGTATAGAGGTATATAGAATAGAATATGGTGTATAGTGGTACATAGTATAGAATTTGGTGTAGACCTGTATAGTGGTACATAGTATAGAATATGGTGTAGAGCTGTATTGTGGTACATAGTATAGAATATGGTATAGAGCTGTATTGTGCTACATTGCATAGAATATGGTGTACAGTGGTACATAGTACAGAAAATGGTGTATAGAGGTACATAGTATAGAATATGGTGTGTATAGTGGTACATAGTATAGAATATGGTGTATAGTGGTACATAGTATAGAATATGGTGTATTGTGATACATAGTATAGAATATGGTGTATAGTGGTACATAGTATAGAATATGGTGTATAGAGGTACACAGTATAGAATGTGGTGTAGAGCTATATAGTGGTACATAGTATAGAATATGGTGTATAGAGGAACATAGTATAGAATGTGGTGTAGAGATGTATAGTGGTACATATTATAGAATATGGTGTATTGTGGTACATAGTATAGAATATGGTGTATAGTCGTATATAGTATAGAATATGGTGTATAGAGGTACATAGTGTAGAATATGGTGTATAGTGCTACATAGTATAGAATGTGTTGTATAGTGGTACATAGTATAAAATATGGTGTATAGCGGAATATAGTATAGAATATGGTATATAGATGTAAATAGTATAGAAAATGGTGTATAGAGGTACATAGAATAGAATATGGTGTGTATAGTGGTACATAGTATAGAATATGGTGTATAGTGGTACATAGTATAGAATATGATGTATTGTGATACATAGTATAGAATATTGTGTATAGTGGTACATAGTATAGAATATGGTGTATAGAGGTACATAGTATAGAATATGGTGTATAGTGGTACATAGTATAGAATGTGGTGTATAGTGGTACATAGTATAGAATTTGTTGTAGAGCTATATAGAGGTACATAATATAGAATATGGTGTATAGAGGAACATAATATAGAATGTGGTGTAGAGATGTATAGTGGTACAAAGTATTGAATATGGTGTATTGTGGTACATAGTATAGAATATGGTGTATAGTAGAACAAAGTATAGAATATGGTGTATAGAGGTACATAGTATAGAATATGGTGTATATTGGTACATAGTATAGAATATGGTGTATAGTACATAGTATAGAATATGGTGTATAGTACATAGTATAGCATATGGTGTATAGTGGTACATGGTATAGAATATGGGGTAGCCCTGTATAGTGGTATATTGAATAGAATATGTTGTACAGTGGTACATAGTATAGAATATAGTGTATAGTGGTACATAGTGTAGAATATGGTGTATAGTGGTACATAATCTAGAATGTGGCATAGAGGTGTATAGTGGTACAAAGTATAGAATGTGGTGTATAGTGGTACATAGAATATGTTGTATAGAGGTACATAGTATAGAATATGGTGTATAGTGGTATACAGTTTAGAAAATGGGGTAGAGCTGTATAGTTGTATATAGTATAGAATATGGTGTAGATCTGTATAGTTGCAAATAGTATAGAATTTGGTGTAGAGTTGTATAGTGGTACATAGTATAGAATATGCTGTATAGTTGTATATAGCACAGAATATGGTGTAGAGCTGTATTGTGGTACATAGTATAGAATATGGTGTATAGTGCCACATAGTATAGAATATGGTGTACAGTGGTATATAGTATAGAATGTGGTGTAGAGCTGTATAGTGGTGCATATTACAGAATCTGGTGTATAGTGGTATTAAGTATAGAATGTGGTGTAGAGCTGTATAATGGTACATAGTATAGAATATGGTGTATATTGGTACATAGTATAGAATGTGGTGTATAGTGGTACATAGTATAGAATATGGTGTATAGAGGTACATAGTATAGAATATGGTGTATATTGGTACTTAGTATATAATGTGGTGTATAGTGGTATATGGTGTAGAGCTGTATAGTGGTACATAGTATAGAATGTAGTGTAAAGAAGTACATAGTATAGAATATGATGTAGAGCTTTATAGTGGTACATAGTATATAAAATTGTGTAAAGTGATACTTAGTATAGAATAAGGTGTAGAGCTGTATAGTGGTACATAGTTTAGAATATGGTGTATAGTGCTACATAGTATAGAATATGGTGTAAAGTGGTATATAGTATAGAATGTGGTGTAGATCTGTATAGTGGTACATATTACAGAATATGGTGTATAGTGGTATATAGTATAGAATGTGGTGTAGAGCTGTATAGTGGTACATAGTATAGAATAAGGTGTATATTGGTACATAGTATAGAATGTGGTGTATAGTGGTACATAGTATAGAATATGGTGTATAGAGGTACATAGTATAGAATATGGTGTATATTGGTACATAGTATATAATGTGGTGTATAGTGGTATATGGTGTAGAGCTGTATAGTGGTACATAGTATAGAATGTTGTGTAAAGTAGTACATAGTATAGAATATGGTGTAGAGCTGTATGTTGGTACATAGTATAGAATGTGGTGTACAGCTGGATAGTGGTACATAGTATAGAATATAGTGTAGAGTGCCACATAGTATAGAATATGGTGTATAGTGGTATATAGTATAGAATGTGGTGTAGAGCTGTATAGTGGTACATAGTATAGAATATGGTGTATAGTGGTACATAGTATAGAATATGGTGTATAGAGGTACATAGTATAGAATATGGTGTATAGTGGTACATAGTATAGAATGTGGTGTATAGTGGTACATAGAATATGGTGTATAGTGGTACATAGAATATGGTGTATAGTGGTACATAGTATAGAATATGGTGTAGAGCTGTATAGTGGCACATAGTATAGAATGTGGTGTAGAGCTGTATAGTGATACATAGTATAGAATATGCTGTATAGTGGTATATAGTATAGAATATGATGTAGAGCTTTATAGTGGTACATAGTATATAATATTGTGTAAAGTGATATTTAGTATAGAATAAGGTGTAGAGCTGTATAGTGGTACATAGTATAGAATATGGTGTATAGTGCTACATAGTATAGAATATGGTGTAAAGTGGTATATAGTATAGAATGTGTTGTAGAGCTGTATAGTGGTACATAGTATAGAATATGGTGTATAGTGGTATATAGTATAGAATGTGGTGTAGAGCTGTATAGTGGTACATAGTATAGAATATGGTGTATATTGCTACTTAGTATAGAATGTGGTGTTAAGTGGTTCATAGTATAGAATATGGTGTATAGAGGTACATAGTATAGAATATGGTGTATATTGTTACATAGTATATAATGTCGTGTATAGTGGTATATGGTGTAGAGCTGTATAGTGGTACATAGTACAGAATGTAGTGTAAAGTAGTACATAGTATAGAATGTGGTATACAGCTGGATACTGGTACATAGTATAGAATATGGTGTATAGTACATAGTATAGAATATGGTGTATAGTGGTACATGGTATAGAATATGGGGTAGCCCTGTATAGTGGTATATAGTATAGAATAAGTTGTATAGTGGTACATAGTATAGAATATAGTGTATAGTGGTACATAGTGTAGAATATGGTGTATAGTGGTACATAATCTAGAATGTGGTATAGAGGTGTATAGTGGTACAAAGTATAGAATGTGGTGTATAGTGGTATATAGAATATGTTGTATAGTGGTACATAGTATAGAATATGGTGTAGAGCTGTATAGTTGCACATAGTATAGAATGTGGTGTAGAGCTGTATAGTGGTACATATTACAGAATATTGTGTATAGTGGTATATAGTATAGAATGTGGTGTAGGGCTGTATAGTGGTACATAGTATAGAATATGGTGAATATTGCTACATAGTATAGAATGTGGTGTATAGTGGTACTTAGTATAGAATATGGTGTATAGAGGTACATAGTATAGAATATGGTGTATAGAGGAACATAGAATAGAATATGGTGTATAGTGGTACATAGTGTAGAATATGGTGTATAGTGGTACATAATCTAGAATGTGGTATAGAGGTGTATAGTGGTACATAGTATAGAATGTGGTGTATAGTGGTACATAGAATATGGTTTATAGTGGTACATAGTATAGAATATGGTGTAGAGCTGTATAGTGGCACATAGTATAGAATGTGGTGTAGAGCTGTATAGTGGTACATAGTATAGAATATGCTGTAAAGTGGTATATAGTATAGAATATGGTGTAGAGCTTTATAGTGTTACATAGTATATAATATTGTGTAAAGTGATACATAGCATAGAATATGGTGTAGAGCTGTATAGTGGTAGATAGTATAGAATATGGTGTATAGTGCTACATAGTATAGAATATGGTGTATAGTGGTATATAGTATAGAATGTGGTGTAGAGCTGTATATTGGTACATATTACAGAATATGGTGTATAGTGGTATATAGTATAGAATGTGGTGTAGAGCTGTATAGTGGTACATTGTATAGAATATGGTGTATATTGGTACATAGTATAGAATGTGGTGTATAGTGGTACATAGTATAGAATATGGTGTACAGAGGTACATAGTATATAATATGGTGTATATTGGTACATAGTATATAATGTGGTGTATAGTGGTATATGGAGTAGTGCTGTATAGTGGTACATAGTATAGAATGTAGTGTAAAGTAGTACATAGTATAGAATATGGTGTAGAGCTGTATATTGGTACATAGTATAGAAAGTGGTGTACAGCTGGATAGTGGTACATAGTTTAGAATATGGTGTATAGTGGTACATAGTATAGAATATGGTGTATAGAGGTACACAGTATAGAATATGGTGTGTAGTGGTACATAGTATAGAATGTGGTTTATAGTGGAACATAGTATAGAATTTGGTGTAGAGCTGTATAGTGGTACATAATATAGAATATGGCGTATAGAGGAACATAGTATAGAGTGTCGTGTAGAGCTGTACAGTTGTATATAGTATAGAATGTGGTGTAGTGGTACATATTATAGAATGTGGTATAAAGCTGGATAATGGTACATTGTATAGAACGTGGTGTATAGTGGTACATAGTATAGAATATGGTGTATAGTGGTACATAGTATAGAATATGGTGTATAGTGGTACATAGTATAGAATGTGGTGTAGAGCTGTATAGTGCTACATATTATAGAATGTGGTTTAGAGCTGTATAGTGGTACATAGTATAGAATATAGTGTATAGAGGTACAAAGTATTGAATATGGTGTATGGCTGTACATAGTAAAGAATGTGGTGTATAGTGATTGCTACATAGTATAGAATATGGTGTATTGAGGTACATAGTATAGAATATCTTGTATAGTGGTACATAGTCTAGAATGTGGTATAGAGCTGTATAGTGGTACATAGTATAGAATGTGGTGTATAGTGGTATATAGAATATGGTGTATAATGGTACATAGTAAAGAATATGGTGTATTGTACAAAGTATAGAATATGGTGTATAGTGGTACATGGTATAGAATATGGGGTAGAGCTTTATAATGGTATATAGTATAGAATATGGTATATAGTGGTACATAGTGTAGAATATGGTGTTTTGTGGTACATAATATAGAATATGGTGTATAGTGGTACATAGCATAGAATATGGTGTATAGAGGTACATAGTATAGATTATGGTGTATAGTGCTACATAGTATAGAATGTGGTGTATAGTGGTAAATAGTATAAATTATGGTGTATAGAGGTACATAGTATAGAATATGGTGTATATTCAGACATAGTTTAGAATGTGGTGTATAGTGTTACATAGAATATGGTGTTTAGTGGTACATAGTATAGAATGTGGAGTAGAGCTGTATAGTGGTACATAGTATTGAATATGGTGTATTGTGGTACATAATATAGAATGTGGTGTAGAGCTGTATAATGGAACATAGTATAGAATATGGTGTATAGTGGTATATAGTATAGAATATAGTGTATAGAAGTAAATAGTATAGAATATGTTGTATAGTGGTACATAGTCTAGAATGTGGTGTACAGTGGTACATATTATAGAATATGGTGTACAGTGGTACATAGTATAGAATGTGGACTAGAGATGTATAGTGGTACATAGTATAGAATATGGTGTAGAGCTGTGTAGTAGTACATAGTATAGAATGTGGTATATAGTGGTACATAGTACAGAATGTGGTGTAGAGCTGTATAATGGTACATAGTATAGAATGTGGTTTATAGTATAGATTATGAGGTAGAGCTGTATAGTGGTACATTGTATAGAATATGGTGTAGAGCTCTATAGTGGTACATAGTATACAATATGGTGTATAGTGGTATATAGTATAGAATATGGTGTAGAGTTGTAAAGTAGTACATACTATAGAGTATTTTGTATAGTGATACATAGCATAGAATATGATTTCGAGCTGTTTAGTGGTACGTAGTATAGAATATGGTGTATAGTGCTACATAGTATAGAATATGGTGTATAGTGGTGTATAGTATAGAATGTGGAGTAGAGCTGTAAAATGGTACATAGTGTAGCATATGGTGTATAGTGGTACATAGTATAGAATATGGTGTATAGAGGTACATAGTATAGAATATGCTGTATGGTGGTACATAGTATTGAATGTGGTGTATAGTGGTACATAGTGGTACATAGTATAGAGTGTGGTGTAATGGTACATAGTATAGAATGTGGTGTATAGTTGTATATGGTGTAGAGCTGTATAGTGGTACATAGTATAGAATGTGGTGTTTAGTAGTACATAGTATAGGATATGGTGTAGAGCTGTAGAGAGGTACATAGTATAGAATGTGGTGTAGAGCTGTATAGTGGTACATAGTATAGAATATGGTGTATAGTGGTACATAGTATAGAATATGGTGTATAGTGGTACATAGTATAGAATATGGTGTAGAGCTGTATAGTGGTACATAGTATAGAATATGGTGTAGTGCTGTATTGTGGTACATAGTATAGAATATGGTGTAGAGCTGTATAGTGGTAGATAGTATAGAATATGGTGTATAGTGCTACATAGTATAGAATATGGTGTATAGTGATACATAGTATAGAATATGGTGTATAGAGGTAAATATTATAGAATATGGTGTATAGTGGTACATATTATTGAATACGGTGTATAGTGGTACATAGTGTAGAATATGGTGTATTGTGGTACATAGTATAGAATATGGTGTATAGTGGTACATTGTATAGAATATGGTGTATAGAGGTACATAGTATAGAATATGGTGTATAGCGGTACATAGTATAGAATTTGGTGTTGCGCTGTATAGTGGTACAAAGTATAGAATATGGTGTACAGAGGTATATAGTATAGAATGTGGTGTAGAGCTGTATAGTGATACATAGTATAGAATGTGTTGTATAGTGGTTCATAGTATAGAATGTGGTGTAAAGCTGTATAATGGTACATAGTATAGAATGTGGTGTATTGTGGTACATAGTATAGTATATGGTGTATAGTGGTACATAGTATAGAATATGGTGTATAGTGGTACATAGTATAGAATGTGGTGTATACTGGTACATAGTATAGAATGTTGTCTATAGCAGTATCTAGTATAGAATATGGTGTAGAGCTGTACAGTTGTACATAGTATAGAATGTGCTATAGAGCTGTATAGTGGAACATAGCATAGAATATGGTGTAGAGGTGTATAGTGGTACATAGTATAGAATATGGTGTATAGTGGTAAATTGTCTAGAATATGGTGTAGAGCTTTATAGTGGTTCATAGTATAGAATATGGTGTATAGTGGTACATACTATAGAATATGGGGTAGAGCTGTATAGTTGTATATAGTATAGAATATGGTGTATAGTGGTACATTGTATAGAATATGGTTAATAGTGGTATATAGTATAGAATATGGTGTATAGAGGTAAATAGTATAGAATATGGTGTAAAAAGGTACAAAGTATAGAATATGGTGTATAATGGTACATAGTCTAGAATGTGGTGTAAAGTGGTACATAGAATATGGTGTGTAGTGCTACATAGTCTAGAATGTGGTGTATAGTGGTACATAGTATAGAATATGGTGTATAGTGGTACATAGTATAGAATATGGTGTAGAGCATTATAGTGGTACATAGTATAGAATGTGGTGTATAGTGGTACAAATTATAGAATGTGGTGTAGTGCTGTATAGTGGTACATAGTATAGAATGTGGTGTATAGTGTTACATAGTATAGAATATCGTGTATTTTGGATCTAAGTTTAGAATGTGGTGTATAGAAGTATATAGTATAGAATATGGTGTAGAGCTGTATAGTGGTACATAGTATAGAATGTGGTATAGAGCTGTAAAGTGGTACATAGTATAGAATATGGTGTAGAGGTGTATAGTGGTACATAGAATAGAATATGGTGTATAGTGGTATACAGTATAGAATATGGAGTAGAGCTGTATAGTGGTATATAGTATAGAATATGGTGAATAGTGCAACATAGTATAGAATTTGGTGTATAGTGGTATAAAGTATAGAATGTGGTGTAGAGCTTTATAGGGGTACATAGTATAGAATATGGTGTATAGTGGTACATAGTATAGAATTTGGTGTATAGTGGTTTATTGTATAGAATATGATGTAGAGCTGTATAGTGGTACATAGTACAGAATATTGTGTATAGTGGTACATAGCATAGAATATGGTGTATAGTGGTATATTGTATTGAATTTGATGTAGAGCTGTATAGTGGTACATAGTATAGACTATGGTGTATATTGGTACATAGTATAGAATATGGTGTATAGTACATAGTATAGAATATGGTGTATAGTACATAGTATAGAATATGTTGTATAGTGATACATGGTATAGAATATGGGGTAGCCCTGTATAGTGGTATATAGAATAGAATATGTTGTACAGTGGTACATAGTATAGAATATAGTGTATAGTGGTACATAGTGTAGAATATGGTGTATAGTGGTACATAATCTAGAATGTGGCATAGAGGTGCATAGTGGTACAAAGTATAGAATGTGGTGTATAGTGGTACATAGAATATGTTGTATAGAGGTACATAGTATAGAATATGGTGTAGATCTGTATAGTTGCACAAAGTATAGAATTTGGTGTAGAGCTGTATAGTGGTACATAGTATAGAATATGCTGTATAGTTGTATATAGTATAGAATATGGTGTAGAGCTTTATAGTGGTACATAGTATATAATATTGTGTATAGTGATACATAGCATAGAATATGTTGTAGAGCTGTATTGTGGTACATAGTAAAGAATATGGTGTATAGTGCCACATAGTATAGAATATGGTGTATAGTGGTATATAGTATAGAATGTGGTGTAGAGCTGTATAGTGGTGCATATTACAGAATCTGGTGTATAGTGGTATTAAGTATAGAATGTGGTGTAGAGCTGTATAGTGGTACATAGTATAGAATATGGTGTATATTGGTACATAGTATAGAATGTGGTGTATAGTGGTACATAGTATAGAATATGGTGTATAGAGGTACATAGTATAGAATATGGTGTATATTGGTACATAGTATATAATGTGGTGTATAGTGGTATATGGTGTAGAGCTGTATAGTGGTACATAGTATAGAATGTAGTGTAAAGTAGTACATAGTATAGAAAATGGTGTAGAGCTGTATAGTGGTACATAGTATAGAATGTGGTGTACATCTGGATAGTGGTACATAGTATAGAATATGGTGTATAGTGCCACATAGTATAGAATATGGTGTATAGTGGTATTTAGTAAAGAATGTGGTGTAGAGCTGTATAGTGGTACATAGTATAGAATATGGTGTATAGTGGTACATAGTATAGAATATGGTGTATAGAGGTACATAGTATAGAATATGATGTAGAGCTTTATAGTGGTACATAGTATATAATATTGTGTAAAGTGATACTTAGTATAGAATAAGGTGTAGAGCTGTATAGTGTTACATAGTATAGAATATGGTGTATAGCGCTACATAGTATAGAATATGGTGTAAAGTGGTATATAGTATAGAATGTGGTGTAGAGCTGTATAGTGGTACATAGTAAAGAATATGGTGTATAGTGGTATATAGTATAGAATGTGGTGTAGAGCTGTATAGTGGTACATAGTATAGAATATGATGTATATTGCTACTTAGTATAGAATGTGGTGTTAAGTGGTTCATAGTATAGAATATGGTGTATAGAGGTACATAGTATAGAATATGGTGTATATTGTTACATAGTATATAATGTCGTGTATAGTGGTATATGGTGTAGAGCTGTATAGTGGTACATAGTACAGAATGTAGTGTAAAGTAGTACATAGTATAGAATATGGTGTAGAGCTGTATAGTGGTACATAGTATAGAATGTGGTGTACAGCTGGATAGTGGTACATAGTATAGAATATGGTGTATAGTACATAGTATAGAATATGGTGTATAGTGGTACATGGTATAGAATATGGGGTAGACCTGTATAGTGGTATATAGTATAGAATATGTTGTACAGTGGTACATAGTATAGAATATAGAGTATAGTGGTACATAGTGTAGAATATGGTGTATAGTGGTACATAATCTAGAATGTGGTATAGAGGTGTATAGTGGTACAAAGTATAGAATGTGGTGTATAGTGGTACATAGAATATGTTGTATAGTGGTACATAGTATAGAATATGGTGTAGAGCTGTATAGTTGCACATAGTATAGAATGTGGTGTAGAGCTGTATAGTGGTACATAGTATAGAATATGCTGTATAGTGGTATATAGTATAGAATATGGTGTAGAGCTTTATAGTGGTACATAGTATATAATATTGTGTATAGTGATACATAGCATAGAATATGGTGTAGAGCTGTATAGTGGTACATAGTATAGAATATGGTGTATAGTGCCACATAGTATAGAATATGGTGTATAGTGGTATATAGTATAGAATGTGGTGTAGAGCTGTATAGTGGTACATATTACAGAATATGGTGAATAGTGGTATATAGTATAGAATGTGGTGTAGAGCTGTATAGTGGTACATAGTATAGAATATGGTGAATATTGCTACATAGTATAGAATGTGGTGTATAGTGGTACATAGTATAGAATATGGTGTATAGAGGTACATAGTATAGAATATGGTGTATAGAGGAACATAGAATAGAATATGGTGTATAGTGGTACATAGTGTAGAATATGGTGTATAGTGGTACATAATCTAGAATGTAGTATAGAGGTGTAAAGTGGTACATAGTATAGAATGTGGTGTATAGTGGTACATAGAATATGGTTTATAGTGGTACATAGTATAGAATATGGTGTAGAGCTGTATAGTGGCACATAGTATAGAATGTGGTGTAGAGCTGTATAGTGGTACATAGTATAGAATATGCTGTAAAGTGGTATATAGTATAGAATATGGTGTAGAGCTTTATAGTGGTACATAGTATATAATATTGTGTAAAGTGATACATAGCATAGAATATGGTGTAGAGCTGTATAGTGGTAGATAGTATAGAATATGGTGTATAGTGCTACATAGTATAGAATATGGTGTATAGTGGTATATAGTATAGAATGTGGTGTAGAGCTGTATATTGGTACATATTACAGAATATGGTGTATAGTGGTATATAGTATAGAATGTGGTGTAGAGCTGTATAGTGGTACATTGTATAGAATATGGTGTATATTGGTACATAGTATAGAATGTGGTGTATAGTGGTACATAGTAAAGAATATGGTGTATAGAGGTACATAGTATAGAATATGGTGTATATTGGTACATAGTATATAATGTGGTGTATAGTGGTATATGGAGTAGTGCTGTATAGTGGTACATAGTATAGAATGTAGTGTAAAGTAGTACATAGTATAGAATATGGTGTAGAGCTGTATATTGGTACATAGTATAGAATGTGGTGTACAGCTGGATAGTGGTACATAGTTTAGAATATGGTGTATAGTGGTACATAGTAAAGAATATGGTGTATAGAGGTACACAGTATAGAATATGGTGTGTAGTGGTACATAGTATAGAATGTAGTTTATAGTAGTACATAGTATAGAATTTGGTGTAGAGCTGTATAGTGGTACATAATATAGAATATGGCGTATAGAGGAACATAGTATAGAGTGTCGTGTAGAGCTGTATAGTTGTATATAGTATAGAATGTGGTGTAGTGGTACATATTATAGAATGTGGTATAAAGCTGTATAATGGTACATTGTATAGAACGTGGTGTATAGTGGTACATAGTATAGAATATGGTGTATAGTGGTACATAGTATAGAATATGGTGTATAGTGGTACATAGTATAGAATGTGGTGTAGAGCTGTATAGTGCTACATAGTATAGAATGTGGTGTAGAGCTGAATAGTGGTACATAGTATAGAATATGGTGTATAGAGGTATATAGTTTAGAATATGGTGTATAGTGGTACATAGTATAGAATGTGGTTTAGAGCTGTATAGTGGTACATAGTATAGAATATAGTGTATAGAGGTACAAAGTATTGAATATGGTGTATGGCTGTACATAGTAAAGAATGTGGTGTATAGTGAGTGGTACATAGTATAGAATATGGTGTATTGAGGTACATAGTATAGAATATGGTCTATATAGGTACATAGTATAGAATACGGTGTATAGGGGTACATAGTCTTGAATATGGTGTATAGTGGTACATAGTATAGAATGTGGTGTTGAGCTGTATAGTGGTACATAGTATAGAATATGGTGTATAGTGGTACATAGTATAGAATGTGGTGTAGAGCTCTATAGTGGTACATAATATAGAATGTGGTGTATAGTGGTACATAGTATAGAATATGGTGTATAGAGGTACACCGTATAGAATATGGTGTATAGTGGTACATAGTATAGAATGTGGTTTATAGTGGTACAAAGTATAGAATTTGGTGTACAGCTGTAAAGTGGTACATAATGTAGAATGTGGCGTATAGAGGAACATAGTATATTATGTTGTGTAGAGTTGTATAGTGGTATATAGTATAGAATGTGGTGTATAGTGGTACATATTTTAGAATGTGGTATAAAGCTGTATAATGGTACATAGTATAGAATGTGGTGTATAGTGGTACATAGTATAGAATATGGTGTATAGTGGTACATAGTATAGAATATGGTGTATAGTGGTACATAGTATAGAATGTGGTGTATAGCTGTATAGTGCTACATAGTATAGAATGTGGTGTAGAGCTGAATAGTGGTACATAGAATAGAATATGGTGTATAGAGGTACATAATTTAGAATATGGTGTATAGTGGTACATAATATAGGATGTGGTGTAGAGCTGTATAGTGGTACATAGTATAGAATATAGTGTATTGAGGTACAAAGTTTAGAATATGGTGTATGGTGGCACATAGTAAAGAATGTGGTGTATAGTGGTACATAGTATAGAATATGGTGTATAGTGGAACATAGTATAGAATATGGTGTAGAGCTGTATAGTGGTACATAGTATAGAATGTGGTGTACAGCTGGATAGTGGAACATAGTATAGAATATGGTGTATAGTGGTATCTAGTATTGAATGTTGTGTAGAGCTGTATAGTGGTACATACTATAGAATATGGTGTATAGTGGTACATAGTATAGAATATGGTGTATAGTGGTACATAGTATAGAATAGTATAGAATATGGTGTAGTGCTGTATAGTGATACATAGTATAGAATATGGTGTAGAGCTGTATTGTGGTACATAGTATAGAATATGGTGTATAGTGGTACATAGTATAGAATATGGTGTATAGTGGTACATAGTATAGAATATGGTGTATAGTGGTACATAGTATAGAATATGGTGTATTCTGGTACATAGTATAGAATATGGTGTACAGTGGTACAAAGTAGAGAATATGGTGTATAGAGATTCACAGTATAGAATATGGTGTATAGTGGTACATAGTATAGAATGTGGTTTATAGTGGTACATAGTATAGAATTTGGTGTAGTGCTGTATAGTGGTACATAATATAGAATATGGCGTATAGAGGAACATAGTATAGAATGTCGTGTAGAGCTGTATAGTGGTATATAGTATAGAATGTGGTGTATAGTGGTACATATTATAGAATGCTGTATAATGCTGTATAATGGTACATAATATAGAATCTGGTTTTATAGTGGTAAATAGTATATAATATGGTGTATAGTGGTACATAGTGTAGAATATGGTGTATACTGGTACATAGTATAGAATGTGGTGTAGAGTTGTATAGTTCTACATAGTATAGAATGTGGTGAAGAGCTGAATAGTGGTACATAGTATAGAATATGGTGTATAGTGGTACCTAGTTTAGAAAATGGTGTATAATGGTACATAGTATAGAATATGGTGTAGAGCTGAATAGTGGTACATAGTATAGAATGTGGTGTATAGTGGTACATAGAAAAGAATATGGTGTAGAGCTGTATAGTTGTACATAGTATAGAATGTGGTGTAGTGCTGTAAAGTATTATGTATGTAATATGGTGTATAGTAGTACATAGTATAGAATGTGGTATATAGTGGTACATATTATAGGATGTGGTGTAGAGCTGTATAGTGGTACATAGTATAGAATGTGGTGTAGAGCTGTATAGTATTACGTATGTAATATGGTGTATAGTAATACATAGTATAGAATATGGTGTATAATGGTACATAGTATAGAATAAGGTGTAGAGCTGAATAGTGGTACATAGTATAGAATGTGATGTAGAGCTGTATAGTGGTATGTAGTAAGGAATGTGGTGTATAGTGTTACATAGTATAGAATATGGGGTAGAGCTGTATAGTGGTATATACTATAGAATATGGTGTATGGTGGTACATAGTATAGAATATGGTGTATTGTGGTACATAGTATAGAATATGGTGTATAGTATGTACGACTATACACCATATTCTATACTATGTACCACAATACACCATATTCTATACTATGTACCACTATACATCTCTACACCACATTCTATACTATGTTCCTCTATACACCATATTCTATAATATGTACCACTATATAGCTGTACACCAAATTATACACTATGTACCACTATACACCACATTCTATACTATGTACCACTATACACCATATTCTATACTATGTACCTCTATACACCATATTCTATACTAGGTACCACTATACACCATATTCTATACTATGTATCACAATACACCATATTCTATACTATGTACCACTATACCCCGTATTCTATACTATGTACCACTATACACACCATATTCTATGCTTTGTAGCACAATACAGCTCTACACCATATTCTATACTATATACCACTATACAGCACTACACCATATTCTATACTATGTACCACTATACAGGTCTACACCATATTCTATACTATATACCGCTATACAAAATATTTTTTAACTATGTACCACTATACTACACATTCTATACTATGTAGCACTATACACCATATTCTATACTATGTTCCTCTATACACCATATTCTATACTATGTACCACTATACACCATATTCTATACTATGCACCACAATACACCATATTCTATACTATGTACCTCTATACACCATATTCTAAACTATGTACCACTATACACCATATTCTTTACTATAAACAACTATATAGCTCTACCCCATATTCTATACTATGTACCACTATACAACATTTTCTATACTATGAACCACTATACAGCTCTACACCATATTCTATACTATATACCACTATACACCCTATTCTATACTATGTACCACTATACACCATATTCTATAAAATGTAACACTATACACCAATTTCTATACTATGTACCATTATACAGCTCTACACCACATTATATACTATATACCACTATACAGCTCTACTCCTTATTCTATACTATATACTACTATACACACCATTCTATACTTTGTACAACTATACACCATATTCTATAAAATGTAACACTATACACCACATTCTATACTATGTACCACTATACAGCTCTACACCATATTCTATACTATGTACCACTATACAGCTCTACACCACATTCTATACTATGTTCCACTGTACACCATATTCTATGCTTTGTACCACTATACACCATATTCTATACTATGTACCTCTATACAAAATATTTTTTACTATGTACCACTATACTACACATTCTATACTATGTAGCACTATACACCATATTCTATACTATGTTCCTCTATACACCATATTCTATACTATGTACCACTATACACCATATTCTATACTATGCACCACAATACACCATATTCTATACTATGTACCTCTATACACCATATTCTATAATATGTACCACTATACACCATATTCTATACTATAAACAACTATATAGCTCTACCCCATATTCTATACTATGTACCACTATACACCATTTTCTATACTATGAACCACTATACAGCTCTACACCATATTCTATACTATATACCACTATACACCCTATTCTATACTGTGAACCACTATACACCATATTCTATAAAATGTAACACTATACACCAATTTCTATACTATGTACCATTATACAGCTCTACACCACATTCTATACTATATACCACTATACAGCTCTACTCAATATTCTATACTATATACTACTAAACACACCATTCTATACTATGTACAACTATACACCATATTCTATAAAATGTAACACTATACACCACATTCTATACTATGTACCACTATACAGCTCTACACCATATTCTATACTATGTACCACTATACAGCTCTACACCACATTCTATACTATGTCCCACTGTACACCATATTCTATGCTATGTAGAACTATACACCACATTCTAGACTATGTACCATTATACAGCTCTAAATCACATTCTATACTATGTACCACTATACACCACATTCTATACTATGTACCATTATACAACTCTACACCACATTCTATACTATGTACCACTATACACCATATTCTATACTATGTACCTCTATACACCATATTCTATAATGTGTACCACTATACACCATATTCTATACTATGTACCACAATAAACCATTTTCTATACTATTTACCACTATATACCATATTCTATACTATATACCGCTATACACCATATTTTATACTATGTACCACTATACAACACATTCTATACTATGTAGCACTATACACCATATTCTATACTATGTACCACTATACACCATATTCTATACTATGTACCAATATACATCTCTACACCACATTCTATACTATGTTCCTCTATACACCAAATTCTATACTATGTACCACTATATAGCTCTACACCAAATTATATACTATGAACCTCTATACACCATATTCTATACTGTGTACCACTATACACCATATTCTATACTATGTACCACAATACACCATATTCAATACTATTTACCACTATATACCATATTCTATACTATAAACTGCTATACAAAATATTTTTTACTATGTACCACTATACAACACATTCTAAACTATGTAGCACTATACACCATATTCTATACTATGTTCCTCTATACACTATATTCTATACTATGTACCACAATACACCATATTCTAAACTATGTACCTCTATACACCATAATCTATACTATGTACCACTATACACCATATTATATACTATAAACAACTAGATAGCTCTACCCCATATTATATACTATGTACCACTATTTCCACTATTACCACTATACACCATTTTCTATACTTTGAACCACTATACAGCTCTACACCATATTCTATACTATATACCACTATACACCCTATTCTATACTATGTACCACTATACACCATATTCTATAAAATGTAACACTATACACCAATTTCTATACTATGTACCATTATACAGCTCTACACCACATTATATACTATATACCACTATACAGCTCTACTCCTTATTCTATACTATATACTACTATACACACCATTCTATACTTTGTACAACTATACACCATATTCTATAAAATGTAACACTATACACCACATTCTATACTATGTACCACTATACAGCTCTACACCATATTCTATACTATGTACCACTATACAGCTCTACACCACATTCTATACTATGTTCCACTGTACACCATATTCTATGCTTTGTACCACTATACACCATATTCTATACTATGTACCTCTATACAAAATATTTTTTACTATGTACCACTATACTACACATTCTATACTATGTAGCACTATACACCATATTCTATACTATGTTCCTCTATACACCATATTCTATACTATGTACCACTATACACCATATTCTATACTATGCACCACAATACACCATATTCTATACTATGTACCTCTATACACCATATTCTATAATATGTACCACTATACACCATATTCTATACTATAAACAACTATATAGCTCTACCCCATATTCTATACTATGTACCACTATACACCATTTTCTATACTATGAACCACTATACAGCTCTACACCATATTCTATACTATATACCACTATACACCCTATTCTATACTGTGAACCACTATACACCATATTCTATAAAATGTAACACTATACACCAATTTCTATACTATGTACCATTATACAGCTCTACACCACATTCTATACTATATACCACTATACAGCTCTACTCAATATTCTATACTATATACTACTAAACACACCATTCTATACTATGTACAACTATACACCATATTCTATAAAATGTAACACTATACACCACATTCTATACTATGTACCACTATACAGCTCTACACCATATTCTATACTATGTACCACTATACAGCTCTACACCACATTCTATACTATGTCCCACTGTACACCATATTCTATGCTATGTACCACTATACACCACATTCTAGACTATGTACCATTATACAGCTCTAAATCACATTCTATACTATGTACCACTATACACCACATTCTATACTATGTACCATTATACAACTCTACACCACATTCTATACTATGTACCACTATACACCATATTCTATACTATGTACCTCTATACACCATATTCTATACTGTGTACCACTATACACCATATTCTATACTATGTACCACAATAAACCATTTTCTATACTATTTACCACTATATACCATATTCTATACTATATACCGCTATACACCATATTTTATACTATGTACCACTATACAACACATTCTATACTATGTAGCACTATACACCATATTCTATACTATGTACCACTATACACCATATTCTATACTATGTACCAATATACATCTCTACACCACATTCTATACTATGTTCCTCTATACACCAAATTCTATACTATGTACCACTATATAGCTCTACACCAAATTATATACTATGAACCTCTATACACCATATTCTATACTGTGTACCACTATACACCATATTCTATACTATGTACCACAATACACCATATTCAATACTATTTACCACTATATACCATATTCTATACTATAAACTGCTATACAAAATATTTTTTACTATGTACCACTATACAACACATTCTAAACTATGTAGCACTATACACCATATTCTATACTATGTTCCTCTATACACCATATTCTATACTATGTACCACAATACACCATATTCTAAACTATGTACCTCTATACACCATAATCTATACTATGTACCACTATACACCATATTATATACTATAAACAACTAGATAGCTCTACCCCATATTATATACTATGTACCACTATTTCCACTATTACCACTATACACCATTTTCTATACTTTGAACCACTATACAGCTCTACACCATATTCTATACTATATACCACTATACACCCTATTCTATACTATGTACCACTATACACCATATTCTATAAAATGTAACACTATACACCAATTTCTATACTATGTACCATTATACAACTCTACACCACATTCTATACTATGTACCACTATTCAGCTCTACACTATATTCTATACTATATACTACTATACACCACATTCTATACTATGTACAACTATACACCATGTTCTATAAAATGTAACACTATACACCACATTCTATACTATGTACCACTATACAGCTCTACACAATATTCTATACTATGTACCACTATACAGCTCTACACAACATTCTATACTATGTACCATTATACAGCTCTAAATCACATTCTATACTATGTACCATTATACACCACATTCTATACTATGTACCATTATACAGCTCTACACCACATTCTATAATATGTACCACTATATAGCATATTCTATACTATGTACCACTATACAGCTCTACACCACATTCTATACAATGTACCACTATACACCATATTCTATGTACCAGTATACACCACATTCTAGACTATGTACCACTATACACTATATTCTATACTATGTACCTCTATACATCATAATTTATACTATGTACCACTATACACCACATTCTATACTATGTACCACTATACACCATATTCTATACTATGTACCACTATACACCATATTCTAAACTATGTACCTCTATACACCATATTCTATACGGTGTACCACTATAAACCATATTCTATACTATGTACCACAATACACCATATTCTATACTATTTACCACTATATACCATATTCTATATTATATACTGCTATACACCATATTTTATACTATGTACCACTATACACCACATTCTATACTATGTAGCACTATACACCATATTCTATACTATGTAGCACTATACACCATATTCTATACTATGTACCTCTATACACCATATTCTACACTATGTACGACTATACACCATATTCTATACTATGTACCACAATACAATATATCTATACTATGTACCACTATACATCTCTACACCACATTCTATACTATGTTCCTCTATATACCATATTCTATACTATGTACCACTATATAGCTCTACACCAAATTCTATACTATGTACCACTATACACCACATTCTATAATATGTTTCACTATACACCATATTCTATACTATGTATCACAATACACCATATTCTATACTATGTACCACTATACATCGTATTCTAAACTATGTAACACTATACACACCATATTCTATACTATGTACCTCTATACACCATTTTCTATACTATGTACCACAATACAGCTCTACACCATATTCTATACTAAGTACCACTATACTGCACTACACCAGATTCTATACTATGTACCACTATACAGGTCTACACCAAATTCTATACTATGTACCACTATACACCATATTCTATTCTATGTACCTCTATACACCATATTCTATACTGTGTACCACTATATACCATATTCTATACTATGTACCACAATACACCATATTCTATACTATTTACCACTATATACCATATTGAATAAGGTGTATAGTGGTACATAGTCTAGAATGTGGTGTATAGTGGTACATAGAATATGGTGTATAGTGGTACATAGTATAGAATGTGGTGTAGAGCTGTATAGTGGTACATAGTATAGAATGTGGTGTATAGAGGAACATAGTATAGAATGTGGTGTAGAGCTGTATAGTGGAACATAGTATAGAGTGTGGTGTATAGTGGTATATAGTATAGAATGTGGTATAAAGCTGTACAATGGTACATAGTATAGAATGTGGTGTATAGTGGTACATAGTATAGAATATAGTGTATAGTGGTACATAGTATAGAATATGGTGTATAGTGGTACATAGTATAGAATATGGTGTAGTGCTGTATAGTGGTACATAATATAGAATATGGTGTAGAGCTGTATTGTGCTACACAGCATAGAATATGGTGTATAGTGGTACATAGCATAGAAAATGGTGTATAGAGGTACATAGTATAGAATATGGTGTGTATAGTGGTTCATATTATAGAATACGGTGTATAGTGGTACATAGTATAGAATATGGTGTATTGTGATACATAGTATAGAATATGGTGTACAGTGGTACATAGTATAGAATATGGTGTATAGAGATACAAAGTATAGAATATGGTGTATAGTGGAACATAGTATAGAATGTGGTGTATAGTGAAAAAGGATAGAATTTGGTGTAGAGCTATATATTGATACATAGTATAGAATATGGTGTATAGAGGAACATAGTATAGAATGTGGTGTAGAGATGTATAGTGGTACATAGTATAGAATATGGTGTATTGTGGTACATTGTATAGAATATGGTGTATAGTGGTACATAGTATAGAATATGGTGTATAGAGGTACATAGTATAGAATATGGTGTATAGTGCTACATAGTATAGAATGTATTGTATAGTGGTACATAGAATACAATATGGTGTATAGCGGTAAATAGTATAGAATATGGTATATAGTGGTAAATAGTATAGAATATGGTGTATTGTGGTACATAGTATAGAATATGGTGTATAGTGGTACACAGTATAGAATATGGTGTATAGAGGTACATAGTATAGAATATGGTGTATAGTGGTACATAGTATAGAATATGGTGTAGACTTGTATAGTGGTACATAGTATAGAATATGGTGTATAGTGGTACATAGTATAGAATGTGGTGTATAGTAGTATATGGTATAGAATATGGTGTAGAACTGTATAGTGGTACATAGTATAGAATGTGGTATAGAGCTTTATAGTGGTACATGGTATAGAATATGGGGTAGAGCTGTATAGTGGTATATACTATAGAATATGGTGCATGGTGGTACATAGTATAGAATATGGTGTATAAAGGTACATAGTATAGAATATGGTGTATAGTATGTATGACTATAAACCATATTCTATACTATGTACCACAATACACCATATTCTATACTATGTACCACTATACATCTCTACACCACATTCTATACTATGTTCCTCTATACACCATATTCTATACTATGTACCACTATATAGCTGTACAACAAATTATATACTATGTACCACTATACACCACATTCTATACTATGTACCACTATACACCATATTCTATACTATGTACCTCTATACACCATATTCTATACTAGGTACCACTATACACCATATTCTATACTATGTATCACAATACACCATATTCTATACTATGTACCACTATACCCCGTATTCTATACTATGTACCACTATACACACCATATTCTATGCTTTGTAGCACAATACAGCTCTACACCATATTCTATACTATGTACCACTATACAGCACTACACCATATTCTATACTATGTACCACTATACAGGTCTACACCATATTCTATAATATGTACCACTATACACCATATTCTATACTATGTACCTCTATACACCATATTCTATACTGTGTACCACTATACACCATATTCTATACTATGTACCACAATACACCATATTCAA
Source organism: Taudactylus pleione (assembly GCA_031769625.1). Classification (NCBI taxonomy): domain Eukaryota; kingdom Metazoa; phylum Chordata; class Amphibia; order Anura; family Myobatrachidae; genus Taudactylus; species Taudactylus pleione. The sequence continues at coordinate 157,751 of JAUIMM010003497.1, forward strand.
TAATATTTACCACTATATACCATATTCTATACTATATACCGCTATACAAAATATTTTTTACTATGTACCACTATACTACACATTCTATACTATGTAGCACTATACACCATATTCTATACTATGTTCCTCTATACACTATATTCTATACTATGTACCACTATACAGCTCTACACCATATTCTATACTATGTACCACTATACAGCTCTACACCACATTCTATACTATGTTCCACTGTACACCATATTCTATGCTTTGTACCACTATACACCATATTTTATACTATGTACCTCTATACAAAATATTTTTTACTATGTACCACTATACTACACATTCTATACTATGTAGCACTATACACCATATTCTATACTATGTTCCTCTATACACCATATTCTATACTATGTACCACTATACACCATATTCTATACTATGCACCACAATACACCATATTCTATACTATGTACCTCTATACACCATATTCTATAATATGTACCACTATACACCATATTCTATACTATAAACAACTATATAGCTCTACCCCATATACTATACTATGTACCACTATACACCATTTTCTATACTATGAACCTCTATACAGCTCTACACCATATTCTATACTATATACCACTATACACCCTATTCTATACTGTGAACCACTATACACCATATTCTATAAAATGTAACACTATACACCAATTTCTATACTATGTACCATTATACAGCTCTACACCACATTCTATACTATATACCACTATACAGCTCTACTCAATATTCTATACTATATACTACTAAACACACCATTCTATACTATGTACAACTATACACCATATTCTATAAAATGTAACACTATACACCACATTCTATACTATGTACCACTATACAGCTCTACACCATATTCTATACTATGTACCACTATACAGCTCTACACCACATTCTATACTATGTACCACTGTACACCATATTCTATGCTATGTACCACTATACACCACATTCTAGACTATTTACCATTATACAGCTCTAAATCACATTCTATACTATGTACCACTATACACCACATTCTATACTATGTACCATTATACAACTCTACACCACATTCTATACTATGTACCACTATACACCATATTCTATACTATTTACCACTATATACCATATTCTATACTATATACCGCTATACACCATATTTTATACTATGTACCACTATACAACACATTCTATACTATGTAGCACTATACACCATATTCTATACTATGTACCACTATACACAATATTCTATACTATGTACCAATATACATCTCTACACCACATTCTATACTATGTTCCTCTATACACCATATTCTATACTATGTACCACTATATAGCTCTACACCAAATTATATACTATGTACCACTATACACCATATTTTATACTATGTACCACTATACACCATATTCTATACTATGTACCTCTATACACCATATTCTATACTATGTACCACTATACACCATATTCTATACTATGTATCACAATACACCATATTCTATACTATGTACCACTATGCACCGTATTCTATACTATGTACCACTATACACACCATATTCTATACTATTTACCTCTATACACCATTTTCTATACTATGTACCACTATACACCATATTCTATGCTATGTAGCACAATACAGCTCTACACCATATTCTATACTATGTACCACTATACAGCACTACACCATATTCTATACTATGTACCACTATACAGGTCTACACCATATTCTATACTATGTACCACTATACACCATATTCTATACTATGTACCTCTATACACCATATTCTATACTGTGTACCACTATACACCATATTCTATACTATGTACCACAATACACCATATTCAATACTATTTACCACTATATACCTTATTCTATACTATAAACTGCTATACAAAATATTTTTTACTATGTACCACTATACAACACATTCTAAACTATGTAGCACTATACACCATATTCTATACTATGTTCCTCTATACACCATATTCTATACTATGTACCACAATACACCATATTCTAAACTATGTACCTCTATACACCATAATCTATACTATGTACCACTATACACCATATTATATACTATAAACAACTAGATAGCTCTACCCCATATTATATACTATGTACCACTATTTCCACTATTACCACTATACACCATTTTCTATACTTTGAACCACTATACAGCTCTACACCATATTCTATACTATATACCACTATACACCCTATTCTATACTATGTACAACTATACACCATATTCTATAAAATGTAACACTATACACCAATTTCTATACTATGTACCATTATACAACTCTACACCACATTCTATACTATGTACCACTATTCAGCTCTACACCATATTCTATACTATATACTACTGTACACCACATTCTATACTATGTACAACTATACACCATATTCTATAAAATGTAACACTATACACCACATTCTATACTATGTACCACTATACAGCTCTACACAATATTCTATACTATGTACCACTATACAGCTCTACACCACATTCTATACTATGTACCATTATACAGCTCTAAATCACATTCTATACTATGTACCACTATACACCACATTCTATACTATGTACCATTATACAGCTCTACACCACATTCTATACTATGTACCACTATATAGCATATTCTATACTATGTACCACTATACAGCTCTACACCACATTCTATACTATGTACCACTATACACCATATTCTATGTACCAGTATACACCACATTCTAGACTATGTACCACTATACACTATATTCTATACTATGTACCTCTATACACCATAATTTATACTATGTACCACTATACACCACATTCTATACTATGTACCACTATACACCATATTCTATACTATGTACCACTATACACCATATTCTATACTATGTACCTCTATACACCATATTCTATACGGTGTACCACTATAAACCATATTCTATACTATATACCACAATACACCATATTCTATACTATTTACCACTATATACCATATTCTATATTATATACCGCTATACACCATATTTTATACTATGTACCACTATACACCACATTCTATACTATGTAGCACTATACACCATATTCTATACTATGTACGACTATACACAATATTCTATACTATGTACCACAATACAATATATCTATACTATGTACCACTATACATCTCTACACCACATTCTATACTATGTTCCTCTATATACCATATTCTATACTATGTACCACTATATAGCTCTACACCAAATTCTATACTATGTACCACTATACACCACATTCTATAATATGTTCCACTATACACCATATTCCACAATACACCATATTCTATACTATGTACCACTATACATCGTATTCTAAACTATGTAACACTATACACACCATATTCTATACTATGTACCTCTATACACCATTTTCTATACTATGTACCACAATACAGCTCTACACCATATTCTATACTAAGTAGCACTATACTGCACTACACCTGATTCTATACTATGTACCACTATACAGGTCTACACCGAATTCTATACTATGTACCACTATACACCATATTCTATACTATGTACCTCTATACACCATATTCTATACTGTGTACCACTATATACCATATTCTATACTTTTTACCACAATACACCATATTCTATACTATTTACCACTATATACCATATTGAATAAGGTGTATAGTGGTACATAGTCTAGAATGTGGTGTATAGTGGTACATAGAATATGGTGTATAGTGGTACATAGTATAGAATGTGGTGTAGAGCTGTATAGTGGTACATAGTATAGAATATGGTGTATAGTGGTACACAGTATAGAATGTGGTGTAGAGCTGTATAATGGTACATAGTATAGAATGTGATTTAGAGCTGTATAATGGTACATAGTATGGAATGTGGTGTATAGTGGTACATAGTATAGAATATGGTGTATAGAGGTACATAGTATAGAATATGGTGTACAGTGGTACATAGAATAGAATGTGGTGTATAGTGGTACATAGTAGAGAATATGGTGTACAGTGGTATATAGTATAGAATGTGGTGTAGACCTGTATAGTGGTACATAGTATAGAATATGGTGTAGAGCTGTAGAGTGGTACATAGTATAGAATGTGGTATATAGTGGTACATAGAATATAATGTGGTGTAGAGCTGTATAATGGTACAGAGTAAAGAATGTGGTGTATAGTGTTACATTTTATAGAATATGGAGTAAAGTGGTTCATAGTATAGAGTATGGTGTATAGTGGTACAGAGTAAATAATATGGTGTATAGAGGTACATAGTATAGAATATGGTGTACAGTGGTACATAGATTAGAATGTGGTGTACAGTGGTACATAGTAGAGAATATGGTGTACAGTGGTACATAGTATAGAATATGGTGTAGAGCTGTAGAGTGGTACATAGTATAGAATGTGGTATATAGTGGTACATAGAATATAATGTGGTGTAGAGCTGTATAATGGTACATAGTATAGAATGTGGTGTATAGTGTTACATTTTATAGAATATGGTGTAAAGTGGTACATAGTATAGAGTATGGTGTATAGTGGTACAGAGTAAATAATATGGTGAAGAGCTGTATAGTGGTACATAGTATAGAATATGGAGTAGAACAGTATAGTGGTACATAGTATAGAATATGGTGTAAAGAGTTACATAGTATAGAATATGGTGTATTGTGGTACATAGAATAGAATATGGTGTATAGTGGTACATAGTATAGAATATGGTGTATAGAGGTACATAGTATAGAATATGGTGTATTGTTCTACATAGTATAGAATGTGTTGTATAGTGGTACATAGTATAAAATATGGTGTATAGCGGTTTATACTATAGAATATGGTATATAGTGGTACATAGTATAGAATATGGTGTTTTGTGGTACATAGTATAAAATATGGTGTATAATCGTACATAGTATAGAATATGGTGTATAGAGGTACATAGTATAGAATAAGGTGTATAGTGCTACATAGTATAGAATGTGGTGTATAGTGGTACATAGTATAAATTATGGTGTATAGAGGTACATAGTATAGTATATGGTGTATAGTCAGACATAGTCTAGAATGTGGTGTATAGTGGTACATAGTATAGAATGTGGTGTATAGTGGTACATAATATAGAATGTGGTGTAGAGCTGTATAATGGTACATAGTCTAGAATGTGGTGTATAGTGGTACATAGTATAGAATATGGTGTACAGTGGTACATAGTATAGAATGTGGTGTAGAGATGTATAGTGGTACATAGTATAGAATAAGGTGTAGAGCTGTATAGTAGTACATAGTATAGAATGTGGTATATAGTGGTACATAGTATAGAATATAATGTATAGAGGTATAAAGTATAGAATATGGTGTATAGTGGTACATAGTATAGAATGTGGTGTATAGTGTTACATTTTCTAGAATATGGTGTATAGTGGTACATAGTATAGAATGTTGTGTAGAGCTGAATAGTGGTTTATAGTATAGAATATGGTGTATAGTGGTAAATAGTATAGAATGTGTTGTATAGTTGTACATAGTATAGAATTTGGTTTAGAGCTGTATAGTGGTACATAGTATAGAATGTGATATATAGTGGTACATAGTATAGAAAATGGTGTAGAGTGGTACATAGTATAGAATGTTGTGTAGAGCTGTATAGTGGTTTATAGTATAGAATGTGGTGTATAGTAGTACATATTATAGAATGTGGTATAAAGCTGTATAATGGTACATAGTATAGAATATGGTGTATAGAGGTACATAGTATAGAATATGGTGTATAGTGGTACATAGTATAGAATGTGGTGTAGAGCTGTATAGTGGTACATAGTATAGAATGTGGTGTTTAGTGGTACATAGTATAGAACATAGTGTATAGAGGTACAAAGTATAGAATATGGTGCATAGTGGTATATAGTATAGAATGTGGTGTATAGTGAGTGGTATATAGTATAGAATATGGTGTATAGAGGTACATAGTATAGAATATGGTGTATAGTGGTACATAGTATAGAATATGGTGTATAGTGGTACATAGTATAGAATGTGGTGTAGAGCTGTGAAGTGGTATATATTACAAAATGTGGTATATAGTGCTACATAGTATAGAATATGGTGTATAGTGGTACTTAGTATAGAATTTGGTGTATAGTAGTATATAGTATAGAATATGGTGTAGAGCTGTATAGTGGTACATAGTATAGAATATGGTGTAGAGGTGTATAGTGGTAGATAGTATAGAATATGGTGTAGAGCTGTATAGTGGTTCATAGTATAGAATATGGTGGATAGTGGTACAGAGTATAGAATATGGGGTAGAGCTGAATAGTTGTATATAGTATAGAATATGGTGCATAGTGGTACATTGTATAGAATATGGTGTATAGTGGTATATAGTATAGAATATGGTGTATAGAGGTACATAGTATAGAATATGGTGTATAGAGGTACATAGTATAGAATGTGGTGTATAGTGGTACATAGTATAAAATATGGTGTAAAGTGGTACATAGTATAGAGTATGGTGTATAGTGGTACAGAGTAAATAATATGGTGAAGAGCTGTATAGTGGTACATAGTATAGAATATGATGTAGAATAGTATAGTGGTACATAGTATAGAATATGGTATATAGTGGTACATAGTATAGAATATGGTGTTTTGTGGTACATAGTATAAAATATGGTGTATAGTGGTACATAGAATAGAATATGGTGTATAGAGGTACATAGTATAGAATAAGTTGTATAGTGCTACATATTGTAGAATATGGTGTATAGTCAGACACAGTCTAGAATGTGGTGTATAGTGGTACATAGAATATGGTGTTTCGTGGCACATAGTATAGAATGTGGTGTATAGTGGTACATAATATAGAATTTGGTGTAGAGCTGTATAATGGTACATAGTATAGAATGTGATTTAGAGCTGTATAATGGTACATAGTATGGAATGTGGTGTATAGTGGTACATAGTATAGAATATGGTGTATAGAGGTACATAGTATAGAATATGGTGTACAGTGGTACATAGAATAGAATGTGGTGTATAGTGGTACATAGTATAGAATATGGTGTACAGTGGTACATAGTATAGAATGTGGTGTAGACCTGTATAGTGGTACATAGTATAGAATATGGTGTAGAGCTGTAGAGTGGTACATAGTATAGAATGTGGTATATAGTGGTACATAGAATATAATGTGGTGAAGAGCTGTATAATGGTACATAGTATAGAATGTGGTGTATAGTGTTACATTTTATAGAATATGGTGTAAAGTGGTACATAGTATAGAGTATGGTGTATAGTGGTACAGAGTAAATAATATGGTGAAGAGCTGTATAGTGGTACATAGTATAGAATATGGTGTAGAACAGTATAGTGGTACATAGTATAGAATATGGTGTAAAGAGGTACATAGTATAGAATATGGTGTATTGTGGTACATAAAATATGGTGTATAGTGGTACATAGTATAGACTATGGAGTATAGAGGTACATAGTATAGAATATGGTGTATAGTTCTACATAGTATAGAATGTGTTGTATAGTGGTACATAGTATAAAATATGGTGTATAGCGGTTTATACTATAGAATATGGTATATAGTGGTACATAGTATAGAATATGGTGTTTTGTGGTACATAGTATAAAATATGGTGTATAATCGTACATAGTATAGAATATGGTGTATAGAGGTACATAGTATAGAATAAGGTGTATAGTGTTACATAGTATAGAATGTGGTGTATAGTGGTACATAGTATAAATTATGGTGTATAGAGGTACATAGTATAGAATATGGTGTATAGTCAGACATAGTCTAGAATGTGGTGTATAGTGGTACATAGAATATGGTGTTTAGTGGTACATAGTATAGAATGTGGTGTAGAGCTGTATAGTGGTACATAGTATAGAATGTGGTGTATAGTGGTACATAATATAGAATGTGGTGTAGAGCTGTATAATGGTACATAGTATAGGATGTGGTGTATAGTGGTACATAGTATAGAATATTGTTTAGAGCTGTATAGAGGTACATAGTATAGAATGTGTTATATAGTGGTACATAGCATAAAATGTGGTGTAGAGCTGTATAATGGTACATAGTATAGAATGTGGTGTATAGTGTTACATAGTATAGAATATGATGTATAGTAGTACATAGTATAGAATGTGGTGTATAGTAGTATATAGTATAGAATATGGTGTAGAGCTGTATAGTGGTTCATAGTATAGAAAATGGTGTATAGTGGTACATAGTATAGAATATGGGGTAAAGCTGTAAAGTGGTATAAAGTATAGAATATGGTGTAAAGTGGTATATAGTATAGAATATGGTGTATAGTGGTATATTGTATAGAATATGGTGTATAGAGGTACATAGTATAGAATATGGTGTATAGAGTTACATAGTATAGAATATGGTATATAATGGTACAAAGTCAAGAATGTGGTGTATAGTGGTACATAGAATATGGTGTATAGTGGTACATTGTATAGAATGTGGTGTAGAGCTGCATAGTGGTACATAGTATATAATATGGTGTATAGTGGTACATAGTATAGAATGAGGTGTAGAGCTGTATAGTTTTACATAGTATAGAATATGTTGTATAGTGGTACATAGTATAGAATGTGGTGTAGAGCTGTATAGTGGTACATAGTATAGAATATGGTGTATAGTGATACATAGTATAGAATGTGGTTTAGAGCTGTATAATGATACATAGTATAAATGTGGTATAAAGCTGTTTAGTGGTACATAGTATAGAATATGGTGTATAGTTTTATATAGTATAGAATATGGTACAGAGCTCTATTATGGTATATAGAATAGAATATGGTGTAGAGATGTATAGTGGTACATAATATAGAATATGGTGTATAGTGGTAAATAGTATAGAATGTGTTGTATAATGGTACATAGTATAGAATTTGGTGTAGAGCTGTATAGTGGTTTATAGTATAGAATGTGGTGTATAGTAGTACATATTATAGAATGTGGTATAAAGCTGTATAATGGTACATAGTATAGAATATGGTGTATAGAGGTACATAGTATAGAATATGGTGTATAGTGGTACATAGTATAGAATGTGGTGTAGAGCTGTATAGTGGTACATAGTATAGAATGTGTTGTGTAGTGGTACATAGTATAGAACATAGTGTATAGAGATACAAAGTATAGAATATGGTGTATAGTGGAACATAGTATAGAATGTGGTGTATAGTGAGTGGTACATAGTATAGAATATGGTGTATAGAGGTACATAGTATAGAATATGGTGTATAGTGGTACATAGTCTTGAATATGGTGTATAGTGGTACATAGTATAGAATGTGGTTTTGAGCTGTATAGTGGTACATAGTATAGAATATGGTGTATAGTGGTACATAGTATAGAATGTGGTGTAGAGCTGTGAAGTGGTATATATTACAAAATGTGGTATATAGTGCAACATAGTATAGAATATGGTGTATAGTGGTACTTAGTATAGAATTTGGTGTATAGTAGTATATAGTATAGAATATGGTGTAGAGCTGTATAGTGGTACATAGTATAGAATATGGTGTAGAGGTGTATAGTGGTAGATAGTATAGAATATGGTGTAGAGCTGTATAGTGGTTCATAGTATAGAATATGGTGGATAGTGGTACAGACTATAGAATATGGGGTAGAGCTGAATAGTTGTATATAGTATAGAATATGGTGCATAGTGGTACATTGTATAGAATATGGTGTATAGTGGTATATAGTATAGAATATGGTGTATAGAGGTACATAGTATAGAATATGGTGTATAGAGGTACATAGTATAGAATGTGGTGTATAGTGGTACATAGTATAAAATATGGTGTAAAGTAGTACATAGTATAGAGTATGGTGTATAGTGGTACAAAGTAAATAATATGGTGAAGAGCTGTATAGTGGTACATAGTATAGAATATGATGTAGAATAGTATAGTGGTACATAGTATAGAATATGGTGTTTTGTGGTACATAGTATATAATATGGTGTATAGTGGTACATAGAATAGAATATGGTGTATAGAGGTACATAGTATAGAATAAGTTGTATAGTGCTACATAGTGTAGAATACGGTGTATAGTCAGACACAGTCTAGAATGTGGTGTATAGTGGTACATAGAATATGGTGTTTCGTGGCACATAGTATAGAATGTGGTGTATAGTGGTACATAATATAGAATGTGGTGTAGAGCTGTATAATGGTACATAGTATAGAATGTGATTTAGAGCTGTATAATGGTACATAGTATGGAATGTGGTGTATAGTGGTACATAGTATAGAATATGGTGTATAGAGGTACATAGTATAGAATATGGTGTACAGTGGTACATAGAATAGAATGTGGTGTATAGTGGTACATAGTATAGAATATGGTGTACAGTGGTACATAGTATAGAATGTGGTGTAGACCTGTATAGTGGTACATAGTATAGAATATGGTGTAGAGCTGTAGAGTGGTACATAGTATAGAATGTGGTATATAGTGGTACATAGAATATAATGTGGTGAAGAGCTGTATAATGGTACATAGTATAGAATGTGGTGTATAGTGTTACATTTTATAGAATATGGTGTAAAGTGGTACATAGTATAGAGTATGGTGTATAGTGGTACAGAGTAAATAATATGGTGAAGAGCTGTATAGTGGTACATAGTATAGAATATGGTGTAGAACAGTATAGTGGTACATAGTATAGAATATGGTGTAAAGAGGTACATAGTATAGAATATGGTGTATTGTGGTACATAAAATATGGTGTATAGTGGTACATAGTATAGACTATGGAGTATAGAGGTACATAGTATAGAATATGGTGTATAGTTCTACATAGTATAGAATGTGTTGTATAGTGGTACATAGTATAAAATATGGTGTATAGCGGTTTATACTATAGAATATGGTATATAGTGGTACATAGTATAGAATATGGTGTTTTGTGGTACATAGTATAAAATATGGTGTATAATCGTACATAGTATAGAATATGGTGTATAGAGGTACATAGTATAGAATAAGGTGTATAGTGCTACATAGTATAGAATGTGGTGTATAGTGGTACATAGTATAAATTATGGTGTATAGAGGTACATAGTATAGAATATGGTGTATAGTCAGACATAGTCTAGAATGTGGTGTATAGTGGTACATAGAATATGGTGTTTAGTGGTACATAGTATAGAATGTAGTGTAGAGCTGAATAGTGGTACATAGTATAGAATGTGGTGTATAGTGGTACATAATATAGAATGTGGTGTAGAGCTGTATAATGGTACATAGTATAGGATGTGGTGTATAGTGGTACATAGTATAGAATATTGTTTAGAGCTGTATAGAGGTACATAGTATAGAATGTGTTATATAGTGGTACATAGCATAAAATGTGGTGTAGAGCTGTATAATGGTACATAGTATAGAATGTGGTGTATAGTGTTACATATTATAGAATATGATGTATAGTAGTACATAGTATAGAATGTGGTGTATAGTAGTATATAGTATAGAATATGGTGTAGAGCTGTATAGTGGTTCATAGTATTGAAAATGGTGTATAGTGGTACATAGTATAGAATATGGGGTAAAGCTGTAAAGTGGTATAAAGTATAGAATATGGTGTAAAGTGGTATATAGTATAGAATATGGTGTATAGTGGTATATTGTATAGAATATGGTGTATAGAGGTACATAGTATAGAATATGGTGTATAGAGTTACATAGTATAGAATATGGTATATAATGGTACATAGTCAAGAATGTGGTGTATAGTGGTACATAGAATATGGTGTATAGTGGTACATTGTATAGAATGTGGTGTAGAGCTGCATAGTGGTACATAGTATATAATATGGTGTATAGTGGTACATAGTATAGAATGAGGTGTAGAGCTGTATAGTTTTACATAGTATAGAATATGTTGTATAGTGGTACATAGTATAGAATGTGGTTTAGAGTTGTATAATGATACATAGTTTAAATGTGGTATAAAGCTGTTTAGTGGTACATAGTATAGAATATGGTGTATAGTTTTATATAGTATAGAATATGGTACAGAGCTCTATTATGGTATATAGAATAGAATATGGTGTAGAGATGTATAGTGGTACATAATATAAAATATAGTGTATAGTGGTAAATAGTATAGAATGTGTTGTATAATGGTACATAGTATAGAATTTGGTGTAGAGCTGTATAGTGGTACATAGTATAGAATATGGTGTATAGTGGTACATAGTATAGAATATGGTGTATAGTGGTACATAGTATAGAATATGATGTATAGTGGTACATAGTATAGAATGTGGTGTAGAGCTGTATAGTGGTACAAAGTATAGAATGTGGTGTAGAGCTAAATAGTGGTACATAGTATAGAATATGGTATATAGAGGTACATAATAGAGAATATGGTGTAAAGTGTTGCATAGTTTAGAATGTGGTGTAGAGCTGTATAGTGGTACATAGTACAGAATGTGGTGTATAGAGGTACATAGTATAGAATATAGTGTATAGAGGTACAAAGTATAGAATATGGTGTATAGTGGTACATAGTACAGAATGTGGTGTATAGTGAGTGGTACATAGTATAGAATATGGTGTATAGAGGTACATAGTATAGAATATGGTTTATAGAGGTACATAGTATAGAATATGGTGTATAGTGGTACATAGTCTTGAATATGGTGTATAGTGGTACATAGTATAGAATGTGGTGTTGAGCTGTATAGTGGTACATAGTATAGAATATGGTGTATAGTGGTATATAGTATAGAATGTGGTGTAGAGCTGTGTACAGGTATATAGTATAGAATGTGGTATATAGTGCTACATAGTATTGAATATGGTGTATAGTGGTACTTAGTACAGAATGTGGTGTATAGTAGTATATAGTATAGAATATGGTGTAGAGCTGTATAGTGGTATATAGTATAGAAAGTGGAATAGAGCTGTATAGTGGTTCATAGTATAGAATATGGTGTATAGTGGTACAGAGTATAGAATATGGGATTGAGCTGAATAGTTGTATATAGTATAGAATATGGTGTATAGTGGTGCATTGTATAGAATATGGTGTATAGTGGTATATAGAATAGAATATGGTGTAAAGAGCTACATAGTATAGAATATGGTGTATAGAGGTAAATAGTATAGAATGTGTTATATAGTGGTACATAGCATAAAATGTGGTGTAGAGCTGTATAATGGTACATAGTATAGAATGTGGTGTATAGTGTTACATAGTATAGAATATGATGTATAGTGGTACATAGTATAGAATGTGGTGTATAGTAGTATATAGTATAGAATATGGTGTAGAGCTGTATAGTGGTACATAGTATAGAATATGGTGTAGAGGTGTATAGTGGTACATAGTATAGAATATGGTGTATAGTGGTATATAGTATAGAATGTGGTGTAGAGCTGTATACTGGTTCATAGTATAGAAAATGTTGTATAGTGGTACATAGTATAGAATATGGGGTACAGCTGTATAGTGGTATATAGTATAGAATATGGTGTATAGTGGTATATAGTATTGAATATGGTGTATATTGGTATATTGTATAGAATATGGTGTATAGAGGTACATAATATAGAATATGGTGTATAGAGTTACATAGTATAGAATATGGTGTATAATGGTACATTGTCAACAATGTGGTGTATAGTGGTACATAGAATATGGTGTATAGTGGTACATTGTATAGAATGTGGTGTAGAGCTGTATAGTGGTACATAGTATATAATATGGTGTATAGTGGTACATAGTATAGAATGAGGTGTAGAGCTGTATAGTTTTACATCGTATAGAATATGTTGTATAGTGGTACATAGTATAGAATGTGGTGTAGGGCTGTATAATGATACATAGTATACAATGTGGTATAAAGCTGTTTAGTGGTACATAGTATAGAATATGGTGTATAGTTTTATATAGTATAGAATATGGTACAGAGCTCTATTATGGTATACAGAATAGAATATGGTGTAGAGATGTATAGTGGTACATAGTATAGAATATGGTGTATAGTGGTACATAGTATAGAATGTAGAGTATTGTGGTACATAGTATAGAATATGGTGTATAGTGGTACATAGTATAGAATATGGTGTATAGTGGTAAATAGTATAGAATGTGTTGTATAGTTGTACATAGTATAGAATTTGGTGTAGAGCTGTATAGTGGTACATAGTATAGAATATGGTGTATAGAGGAACAAAGTATAGAATGATGTGTAGAGCTGTATAGTGGTTTATAGTATAGAATGTGGTGTATAGTGGTACATATTATAGAATGTGGTATAAAGCTGTATAATGGTACATAGTATAGAATGTGGTGTATAGTGGTACATAGTATAGAATATGGTGTATAGTGGTACATAGTATAGAATATGGTGTATAGTGGTACATAGTATAGAATGTGGTGTAGAGCTGTATAGTGGTACAAAGTATAGAATGTGGTGTAGAGCTAAATAGTGGTACATAGTATACAATATGGTGTATAGAGGTACATAGTATAGAATATGGTGTATAGTGTTGCATAGTATAGAATGTGGTATAAAGCTGTATAATTGTACATAGTATAGAATGTGGTGTATAGTGGTACACAGTATAGAATAAATTGTATAGAGGTGCAAAGTATAGAATATGGTGTATAGTGGTACATAGTATAGAATATAGTGTATAGTGGTACATAGTATAGAATATGGTGTATAGTGGTACATAGTTTAGAAAATGGTGTATAGAGGTATATAGTTTAGAATATGGTGTATAGTGGTACATAGTATAGAATACGGTGTATAGTGGTACATAGTATAGAATATGGTGTATTGTGGTACATAGTATAGAATATGGTATATAGAGGTACATATTATAGAATATGGTGTACAGTGATACATAGTATAGAATGTGGTGTATAGTGGTACATAGTACAGAATTTGGTTTAGAGCTGTACAGTGGTACATAGTATAGAATATGGTGTATAGAGGAACATAGTATAGAATGTGGTGTAGAGCTGTATAGTGGTACATTGTATAGAATGTGGTGTATAGTGGTACATAGTATAGAATGTGGTATAAAGCTGTACAGTGGTACATAGTATAGAATGTGGTGTATAGTGGTACATAGTATAGAATATGGTGTATAGTGATACATAGTATAGAATGTGGTGTAGAGCTGAATAGTGGTACATAGTATAGAATATGGTGTATAGTGGTAAATAGTACAGAATATGGTGTATAGTGGTACATAATATAGAATAAGGTGTATAGTGGTATATATTAAAGAATATGGTGCATAGTGGTAGATAGTATAGAATATGGTGTATGGTGGTACATAGAATAGAATATGGTGTACAGTGGTATATAGTATAGAATGTGATGTATAGTGGTACATAGTTTAGAATAATAGAATATGGTGTATTGTGGAACACAGTATAGAATATGGTGTATATTGATACATAGTATAGAATATGCTGTATAATACATAGTATAGAATATGGGGTAGAGCTGTATAGTGGTACATAGTATAGAATATGGTGTAGAGCTGTATTGTGGTACATAGTATAGAATATGG